>JBBPBX010002851.1:21919-49298 GCA_038048925.1 Garcialebias charrua
TATATATATATATATATTTAAATCTGTCCAAATGAACAGCAAGAGAAGCTTAGTGTGGTATTCATAGCATGCCTACTAAAAGAAGCTAAGGGACATTCTTTCTGTTGTGATTGTATGAGCCGTCCTGAGGCCGTTGGATCACGGTTGGCTGTTTGTCACTTGTAGTGCCATTTCAGCAGAGTGGGCCCTCGTGCAAGGCCTTGTTTGCAATGAGATACATTATGCTTGAACTGCACTTTCTTTCTCTTCACGTTTCACAATCCGCTATTTATTGCTCTGAAAGGATTACCAGTGTGGCCTGTGATTTCAGTCAAACCTTTTCCCAGTTGCTTTGTTTCTTATGCACATGTGGATGTTGGTGTGGCACAGTGTAATGTTTTTTTTAAAGCCGTACGAGTTTGTTCAAGGTGTAACACAATTTTTTTTAGAAATGACATGCCATTTATTAAAACCTTGTTACACAAAAAATTTTTTTTTGATGAATTAAGAAGGTGCCTTGATGGATCACTCTTCTTTTTAGTAACTATTCAATTCAATTCAGTTCAACTTTTATTTATACATTTAATACGTTCTTGAGTCTTTAATTCATGTTTGTTTTTTGGCAATTTCCTTGTAGTGGAGTGAAGTAGTTTTTTTTTCTTATCTAATTTTGATATTGGCAAATGTGCTTTCAGCTCAGCAAAAACAAAACGGTGATTAAACAAGCCAAGCTAATACAGTAAGCGGTTATATCAGTGCCACAAGAAAATTTAAATTTAAAGGGGACCAAAGATGCAAAATTCCCTTTTTAATGTTTTTTTTTACTCAACTTTGGTTATGTACTTCTTATGCCGGGTTCCCACCGAACGCGTCAAAATGCTCCCAACGCACCGTGTTTGCTGCTTGTCAACAGATGTCTGTTCACACAGAACGCGTCTGAAGACGCGCAGTGGGAGCAGCGTCTGGCTCCCTTCCCGGTCAGATTTGTTTTGTTTCCTGTACACTGGGCAGATAAAATAAGCTGTACGTGAGCCTCGTTACTACTTGAGTGTAGGGCTGTGCGATATGACGATATATATCGTGGGGACGATAGAAACGTGTCTATCGTGCTACTTTCCTTCTATCGTCTCTATCGTGATAAATAAGAATAAAAAAATAACTGTCGCAAATAAGCTTCATATTGTGGTTTTGCGAGATGACGGCGCGGCTTTATGTTTGACGCACGCGCGGGTTTGCGACACATGCTTTACGTGGTTAAACTCGAGAGCAACAGAGACGCAGGCGCATGAAGCCGGTGTCTCAACCATAGATCTCAACAAGGAGAAAACAGCTGCACAGGCAGCCCAAGAAGAATAACTTTTACCAAAAAGAGGGGGAAGCTCACCTTGTTAGCTTCCATTATTTCGCTCCGCTGAAACTCTGAGACAAAATGGGTCCAGAGGACACGAACCCAGAGTCCAACCGAGTCCGAACTCGGGTCCAGTTAACCAATACAAAACAGACCAGAGACACAACAGAACCGCAATCAAACGCAACGTTTTCTCTTTTCTGTTTCTTGCTTTGTTTACTCAAACTTCAGAGCGGATTTCTTCTTCGTGAGTTTCATTAGCAGCTGTTGTTTTACCGCCACCTGCAGGAAAAATTTGGACCAAAGTAGAAAAGGAGTTGTTTGTTTGTTTGTTAGTTTATTCATTTTATAAAATGAAATACAACAATTAACGTATTCATAATAGAAAAAAAATAATAAAATGAAAGGTAGCAGATGAAGAATAAATCTTATTAAATCTGCTCCTTATTCATCTAATAACAGTTCAAACAATATTTTCTATAATAACAAAATAAGTAAATAACTCAGTCAATTTTCAATTCACATATATCACACATTAAATTAGATTCATTTATATTTTTTTTAGCAATTCATTTTTTACCAGTTTCTTAAATACAAGGAATGATTTGTCATTTGGCATTAAGTCATTCCATAATCGTACTCCTTGAATTAAGGTAGATCTTAGGTAGATCTAGTTTCTACTTTGGTCCAAATTTCCTTGTTCTTTTTGTTCACATTCTTATAAATGTAACTATCTGTAGTAAAATAATAAAATAAAAAAACTTTGGTCCAAATTTTTGCTGTACACACACACACACACATCGTGTTGTATATATCGTGATATATATCGTTATCGTGATATAAAAAAGTCCATATCGTGATATATGATTTTTTCCATATCGCCCAGCCCTACTTGAGTGGGTTTTCTACGAGCCGAACTGCAGCTCCGAATGTCTTTGTTGAGATTAAAACGTTCTTTTATGTTTGGGGTGATCGTACGCTCGAGCAGACAGCGGCAACTGTAAAAATGCTAAGTTTCTTACCGGAGGCTGGTTTCTTCATGGAGGCTCGTCGGGCTAAGTTTTAAAAGTCCAAAAACAGTCCCGTCATTGTTGCGTCATCACTAGGGGTGTAACGGTACGCTAAAATCACATTTCAGTTCGGTTCAACTACAAGGAGGGCTCGGTTCGGTTTATTTTAGGTACAAAAAAAAAAAGACAAAATAAAGACTTGTTGCAAAATGTTTATTTTGAAAATATGCCAAAAAATATATTTGTATTGTATTGTAGTAATAAATAAAAGTGACCCATTTGGATGATATTTTAAATAAACAGCACTCTACAATAAATAAACTATATTAACAATAATAAAAATCTTAATAAATACAATAACAGTCAGAACAATAAGCAGCAACAGACTGTTTACAATCTAACTAATCAAGTTTTTGTCCAGTAGCAGCAGTGTGGCTGTATTTGTCCTCATTACTGTACTCACAACTTCTTGGACCTGCTCCTCCAAGTGGGACAGGTGCTGGAACAGTTCAGAGTTCAGTTCAGTTCAGTCATCACACACTTCTTAGCTGCAGGTGATCTCTGGTGGATGTCTGTCCCTGAAGTGGACAAAGAGAGCAGCTACCTCTGTCCCAGACTTGTAATAAAACAAAGAGATAAAAAAAATAAGTTTATGTTTATGTTTATTAAATTTGTTCATTTTTTTTTACAAAAGAAACAATACAAGACAATCCCATAAATGATAATGTACAAAATATAAAAAAATGAAAGGTAGCAGAAAGAAGAATAAATCTTATTATATCTGCCCCTTTTTTCCAACAATCAGATTAAACAATAATAATCTTCAACCAACAGTACAAAATGACTAACTCTTTCTAATTTTCTAACTAATACAATACACATTACGCTATTTCATATATATTTTTTTAACACATTTGTTTTGATCATTTTCTTAAATGTAAACATTGACTTGGCATTTTTAACTACATTCTCCAAGCCATTCCATAATCTAATTCCCTGGATTGAGGTAGAACGTCCCTTCAAACTAGTTCTGAATTGTGGTTTTACAAACATCTCTGTCCCCTTAAGATTATAACAACTTTGTCTTTTAACAAAATGCATTTGGATATTTAAAGGTAATGCATTATTTTGAGCCCTATACATAACTGATAAAATATTATAGTCTACCAAATCATGGAACTTCAATAACTTCAGTTGATAAAATAATGTACTTGATGGATGGGGAATGTAAGTTAATAAGATTATGATTTTAAACAAAAAAGATTATTTAGATAATAATAATAAAATAACAATTACCTCTTCTTGAACGGTTGAAGCTCTCACTCATCTCATCAGGGCTTTAATTAGCTCCAGGGCTTGTTGACAATACAGTTTTTTCATAAAGAGCTGAACTTTTTGAGTGATGGATGTCTCGTAGCGGTAGCGAGGATCAGTAACTTTAAAGCCTGCGCATATAACAACATTCAGACTTAGATTCAGAACTCATACAGTTTGTGTTATTGCTCTGGACCGATCTCATTTACCTGAAGAAGTAGTTTAAATGCAGCTGCTGTAGGGGTGGGCGATATATCGAATATACTCGATGTATCGCGATATTTTAAATGTACGATGGTTAAAAGGGCTATATCGTGTATATCGAGGATCCTCCTGCTGTCGCGCGGGCCCCCACTCGCCCCCCTCCTTCCTGCAGGAGCCGCGCGCGAGACTTTCAGCACAACATGTAAACACGGCAGATATGAAGAGCGCTGCACGCTGCTGAGGGGGGAAAACAATGTTCTGAGCTAGTTTGGATTAAATTGTCAGATGAGGGCATAAAAAATGTTTTTGTAGACGATGCTGAAAATAGTCCCGAAGAAAGGTAAACAGCGGAGTGGAGCATGAACGGCAGAACCAAGTGTTTTTACAGCTGCTGCTTCCTTAAAACAAACCACGGGTCTGAGCTTAGTCATGCGTGCACCGCATAGAGAGGTGGAGACATTAATAAATCAGCATTTTATCATTATCGCTAAAGACACGGTCCTTAGCGGCTAACAAGATGGCTAACGCGTTAGCCGTCTTCTTCCACAGCTGAGACTGACCGTGTCTTTAGCGATACAGCTGATTTAATAATGTCTCCACCTCTCGGTTCACGTTTCTGAGTGGAGGCTGTCGTGTTTTTACACAAGGATTCAATGCGACACTTTGTAGAGCAACTTAGAGAACGTCTTCGTGAACCCGGAAACAACCCCTGACCCTTTCACAATAAAACCGGATACAGTACACAGAGGCTCACATTTACTGCAGTACTGTGATAAATCTGTTCTTGTTCAGAGGTTTTGCAGACATTGCCTGAACTTGGCACAGTTTGAAACTTGTGCACATTTTGTGGTTTGTTGTTAAAAATTACTAGCACATGCAAATAGTTGAGAGTTGTTACCTGTGACTGTTCTGGGTCAGTAAATTTTATGGCCACTGTTTACACTTTTGTTTTTGTATTTTAAAGGCCTTAATTGTTTTGATTTAATATTTTTTTAATGTTAAAAGCACAAGAGCACCTTTTTAAGTTTAAATTATGTATTCTTCCTTTTTGCTTGAAGTACTTTTTATTTATGTGTGCAATTGATGGTTAAAATAAAATATTTAAGTTTGTTCAAATTTAGTGTTGACATTTTTTAATCAATTTTGAATCATTTTTTCATTGATTTTGGAGATATCGCGATATATATCGTGTATCGTGATATAGCCAAAAAATATCGCAATATAATATTTTCCTCATATCGCCCAGCCCTAAGCTGCTGTGTTGTTAGCGCACTTTGTAACCGCTGCGGTGTCTTCGTTCACATTCCAATGACGTAGTTTCAAGCGCGTTCACGTGAGACGTGTTGTCTGCTGCAGAGTCGTCCACACACACAGCTTTTGAATGTGCGCTCGTCTTAACAAGAAAGCCATAACGTTTCCAAACAGGAGACCGGAGCGAGCAGCTAATGGCTAATAATGCTGCGCGTGCTACGCGATAATAGCTCCGTGCTGAAACGCGCCCAGGAAATTATGTTCCGCGGCGCATATATTAACGTTCAATGAGTGAAAAAAATAACCGAAACGGTACGGAGGTGGACCGAACCGAACGTGTTGTACCGAAACGGTTCGGTACACCCACTACAACCGTTATGCCTCGTACCCACTGCCCCCTTTGTCGAGCGGCCGAAGCGGCCGGATAACACCGGTTTACATTCAAAGTCTATGGAGGAGACGCGTGGAGTCACGGCGAACAAGGAAGCGGCGAGATTCGAGTGATCGAAGCGGCGCGACGGCAGCCTGCACACGCACGCGCGCGTCGCCGTCGAGCCGCAGACGTCCCAAATGTTGATCTCTGGCGGCTCGACGCATCCGGCAAACAGTCGGGAGAGCCTCGCTATCTGATTACACAACCACAACGGGACTTTTTTCGGACTTTTTAAACTCACCGGATCGAGCCTCCAGGAATTGGACCCAAACTCCGGTAAGAAACGTGGCATTTTTACAGTTGCTGCTGACAGGCTGCTGTCCTCTCCAGTGTAGATCACCCCAAACATAAAAAAAAGTTTTAATCTCATCGAAGACCGTCGGAGGTGCAGTTAAAACAACAACTGAACCCGGAAAACAAGCCAGAGACCCCTCCCTCTGCTACCCCCTAGTGTACGTCATCAGACGGTGTTCAGTGGTTCAGTGGGACCGTGACCAGCGGCAAAAAGGGGACGGCAGGCGCGTTTCGAGTTGTGCAGTGGGTAGGAGGCATGACATGCCTAGTCATCACATAGCAGAGGCTCTTCCGATTGGTTTCTGCGACACATCGAGCAGCCAAAGTTCAAATGAATGAACTTTGGCTGCTCAACGCCTCGTCTGCTTCGGACGCGCGCGTGGGAAAGTACTGCCGCGCTGCTTGAACTGCTCAAGACGCGCCGCGCCTTGCCTGGCCGCGTCTCCACATAGACTTTGCATGTAAAGTGGCTGCTTCGGCGAGTTTGGTGGGAACCCAGCATTAAACAAACAGTCCTAGGGCCAAAAAAATGCACCCAGTGGTATATTTACTCTAAGTATACAGGTGACCCCCGATTTACGAACGAGTTAGGGAGATAAGAACGGTTCGCAACTCGATTCTGCCGTAGCTAGGGGGTGAAAATTATTTTTTTTTTTTAAAATTATCATGCTAACGGAGCGCGCGCACACATTTAAGCATGTACAGTAGTGTACTGTAATGTTAAACATTGCTATTCACATTTACAGAATAAATAAAAATATATTTTCTTACTTTGAGATGGTCAAAGCCGACATCTTAGGTTGCCATGCGTTGATTGTTTTCGGGCCGAGCAGCGCGGGGGCCGGCGAGCCACCGCAGCTGCTCCAGACCTGTGTTAGCTAGCTGGCTAGCTTCTGCTAGCCAAGCCATGAGCTGGTGTTGGAGCGGCGGCGCGATCAATCTGCAGCTCCTGCTCCAGCCTGAGACGTCCACAGAGCTCACAGAGCGATTCCAGCTAGTAATTAATCCATATGATGCGATCCTGGTCACAAGTGTTCAAAAGGCCGGCTCCCGTGTTAGCTCCCGTGTTAGCTTCTGGAGCTAGCCAGGCCGGAGGTGTAGCCAGGCCGGCCGGAGGTGTTCGCGGCGGCCTGGCACGATCAGCGATAAATCCGCTGCTGCCTGAGACATCCACAAAGTTCACAGAGACGTTTCCAGCTCGTAATTAATCCATATGAAGCCATCCTGGTCACCAGTCTTCGGCCGGCTCCCGGCAGCTAACCTAAAATGGCGTCCGGTGTTCTACATTAATTTGTGACCGGAGACCCCAGTGACTGAACCTAAAATGGCGTCCGGTGTTCTACATTAATTTGTGACCGTGTAAACTGAAGACCTACTTCCTGCTGCCCAAGATTGCTCAAAAATGATCAGAAATGATCTTTTTTATCATAATTATTATTTATAAAGCCTTTAAAACAACCACAGCTGCAACAAAGTGATGTACACATGAAATTAAGAACATTTAAACACACAAAAAAAAAAAAAAAATATATATATTTTTTTAATACAGTAATTTCATATTTTTATTAAATATGATACGTTCGTAGGTCCCGTTGTTCGTAGGTCGATGGAGTCATAAGTCGGGGGTTTGCTGTATTTATTTTTCAGTGATATAAATGTCTCGTTTTCAAATCCTATGGCTTGTGATGTCACAAGCCGCAGGACAACCCATCCCAACCTGAGTCCAGCCCCTCACCTAGCAACCCCTGGTGATGCTCCACCCACTTCAGTATAAAAGACGTCACGGTTGTTTTTCCTGAGTTCATCTCAGAGTTCGATGTTTCGTTGTTGTTAAAATGCAGTACCGCTAATAACTATCAGTAAAAACGAAAAAACTTATTTACGGGCTCTTAAATCAACCGGGCGACTGCTCACGGACCATATCCGTTCAGCGCCGGATGTGGTCCATGAAAAAAAGCGGTCCCCGCTAGAGAGAGCGTGTATAGCAGTTAGCAGCCAGTGTGTTACTCTGCAGCCTTATTGCTTGTTTTCGAAGAGTCAGACGAAGAGTTTTTAACATGGAGGGTGAACTTATGGATGTTTCTCAGCGGCCTACGCGACGCGTCAGCGCCTCATTTGCCCTGCCCAAAATGGCGTCTGCCTCTGGGTCTGACTCAGGGTCCCCTTTGGAGGGCGGAGTTAATGTAAACAGATTTTTGAAGGGCGTGGCCTTATCATAAACAGCTCGTTCAGAACGGAAGTCAGAAAAGGCAGAACTATAAAGGGGATATTTTATTATCTAAGAATTATTTTGTGCATTAAATTGAATGAACATGGTCTGGATAGCCCACAGACATACCATAAAAATTTATAGGACCAATAATTGGTCCGCTTTAATCTAATACAACTAGAATGGGGGGAAAAAATGACTTATGGTAACTTTAAATATTTATACACATCTTTACTTTTGCCCTACACTGCGTTTTATCTTAAAGAATTTGCAATGCAAGAGTTTGTGTGCAACACCATGTTGCAGAATGTGCGTCCGTATTTTATGGACTGATTCAGTTTAAATCTGAAATAAGTGACGCAATGTTAAAATCCATAATATAGCATTTGTGTATGCTTAATGAAATTGAGGCCTGAAGCTGTGAACGGTTCTAAAATTCTGAAAACTGTTTCTCTGAGAAGTAGTTTGTACAATTTTTCAGAAATTTTCCCTGCTTGTTCAGACTTAGTGGTGCGTCACACTTCCCCTATTTCAACAAAAAGTGTTTTTCTAATGCTTAAATAATTAATGTCTTGTTACACGCTTCCCATAACGCAAACTAAATTCAATTGTTTTAAACTTTTATTCAATAAGTTTGTCCTCACAGACCTATTCCAGTCACTTTTTCATTAGTGGCAGGTAGGGCTGGGCCATATCATATCATTCCCGGTAATACCGGTAAAAAAAGCTTGCCCGGGCAAAAAAGTTATATCATATGTTAATTTTATGACTTAATACGTCAGGGCTCCCCGCCCCCTTAACGGAGCGCTTCAAATGATCAAACCGAACTGCGCATCCCCCCCTCCACCAGTCTGCGTGCAATACAGGTAGTCCCCGACTTAAGAGCGCTCTGACCTACGAGGTTCCGGACTTACGAGCTGGCGAATTTTTGGAAAAAACGCAAAAAATACCGAGTTTTTCTGTGTTTTTTCACCACAGTTCGTTAGCTAAACATGTGGACACACGTTTCCGATCATTTTTATGCACTCGTAAGCAGTTTTTCGATGAAAAACGAGTGTTTGTAGTCGCGCTAGCAAAACCGTTCCAACTTACGAGCGAAATTCCGGACTTACGAGACACGTGGCGGCCGTTCCAAGTTACGAATTTTCGCTTTACGAGCACCTCGTTGTAACGGAACTCGCTCGTAAGTCGGGGACTACCTGTACTAGCTAGTAGGGGTGGGCGATATGGCTCAAAAATTATATCGTGATATTTCAGAGTATTATCACGATAACGATAAATTTCGTGATATAACCTAAAAAAAAAAATCAAATGTATTTATTTGACAAAATTAACTTAACATGTTGCTTTGCAGTATTATATAAAATTTTTAAAAACAACAAGGGGTAATTTTACTGAAATTACTTTATTTAGTAAAGTATTTAGTCTCCAAGTAAAACTACACCTGCACTTTAGTTTTTGTGGTGGTTTTTTTATCTATATTTTGTGCAGACTTTTTCCAATCTAAATAACATTTATTTTTAAAGTGCAGGTGTAGTTTCCTAAAACAACTAGCCTAAATAAAATGAAGTTTGTGTCATTCCTCTGATTCATTTTTTTAAACTGATCTGTCTCTGATGGAGTTGTAATGTATACAGCAGTGTTGTGCATGTATATTACAGAGTGCCAGTGAACGCACCGCGATAGAGCGTGACGTAGGCGCGCAGGTTCGGGTGTGAAAGAAAGTCAGAGAACGGAGCGGTGGAGGATCGTGCAGTCTGTTAAGTGTATTTGTGCAGCTTAAACAATAAAGCAACGTCTGCTACAAACCAGCAAGGTTATTGAGCGTGCAGAGAAACATCACAGGAGTGACTGTGGAGCCGCGTGTGTTTTACACAGTTTACAGCGAGGGGACAGCTGTCCTGCAGAGCAGGGGGGGAGAGAAGCTGAGACGCGCGCGCGTTGTTTTTAACATTTTAGCAGTAACTAATTAGCGTTTTACACCAGTACAGACTGTGAGGGGATGTGCGCAGTTGTTAAAAGCGCTGGGGTGTTAAGGGGCGGGGCGCCCTGACGTATTACATCATGAAATTAGCATATCATGATATAAGATTTTTGCCCGGGCAAGCTTTTTATACCGGTATTACCGGTAACGATATAATATGGCCCAGCCTTACTAGCTAGTTAAAATGCTAAAAACAAAACAATGCGTCTCAGCTGTCTCTCCCCACTGCTCTAAACTGCAGGTACAAAGAGCTGAACTGTCTCCCCCTCCTCCCCACCCCTCTCTGAGCAGCCGCTGTGGGCTGGTCTCCCTCGCTCTAAACTGTCGGTAGAAACACGCGCTGCTCAATTCTCCAATAGGCAGGTGATCAGAGACAGATCAGTCAGAAAAAAGAATCAGGAATGAATCATTCCTGCATGAACAGATGAAGCTGAAACACCAACAAGCTTCAGGGTCAGCTGATCACCTTGTCACAAGTTCTGGAAGTTATAGCTCATTTAAAGGCAACATATTTTGTTGTATGTTACATTTATGCTCAACAGATCTTAAGCTTCATTTTATTTAGTTGTTTTAGGAAACTACACCTGCACTTTGCACGATGCAGGACTGTTTTATATGTGACACAAATGTATTAATTTCCCCTTCTTAATCCCTTATCTGGAGTTTTCTTTTGTTTTTTTGGCCAAAAGTCAAGTGATCGCTCCCTCCTCCCCCCTCCTCCTCCTCCTCCTCTCCCTCCGCTGATGAGGAAATGCCTCAGGTTGTCATGAGAGAATTAAACTCGGGTTTTACGTTGCTGCCCGAGTCCCATCAGATTTTCTGGTCTTCTGGTGTGCTGGACCAGCGATCCATGGTTTTATTTTATTTTTTTAGAACGTTTTATTAACATATAAACACAGAATATGCAGCGGCAGGCTGCAGCGAGAGAAAATGCAGCAGGAGGCGGAGCAGATGTCAAGTTCAACAGACCACGGGGGAGCAGCCATATATGGCTCTGAGGGGGAGGGAGCAGAATGCTTTTCCCTGTTCAAAATTTTTCTAAGATCCAATGGTTTTGTTCCTCAGCAGAGGCCACGCCTCCAGCAAAAATCGGTTCTCTATGGAGAAAGTCCAGACCCTAGTACGAAGCGAAGTGAAGGACAAGTGTCTGGTTTTAACCAGGCTAGGTTCATGCATGACTCAACATTTTTATGGTTCGCTTTAGCTTTGCACAAGATAGGATTTCATTACTGGTTAGTGCTGACAGATTTTATGAGGACTTGTACACAGGTATCAAGTGATAACAGCTATTGATGAAGCTCCAGTTAAAAGCTGCGTTAAATATTGTTACCGTATTATCCGGACTATAGGTCGCACCGGAATATACCGTATTTCCGGAATATAGGTCACGGCTTTTTGCCTAATTTGCATGCCCTGCGACCTATAGAGGTGAGACCTATTTATGGATTTTTTTCCCATATATTTAGACCAATTTTTGGCTCAGATGTGACCGTTTTTCATTTTGGCAGAAAATGGTGCAGTACCACTTTTGTCCGCTAGGGGACACTTCCAGAGAGTCCACCGACCGTTTCCAGCTCATGTGTCTTAAAAAAGCCTCATTTGCTCGGACTGACTCTGTCGCTGCCCGGCCTCCTGGTCTGGAGGCAACTACTGTTTGCTGTGTTTGTGAGCTGTTTGTTAGCAAGATAAGTCAAGAACCACTTGGTGGATTTTTATGAAACTTACAGAATGTAATCACTGTATGGACATTTACAAGTGACTAGCTTTATGAGCTGTTTGAGATTAAAAAAAACAACAACAATCTTTTAGCTTTGTTGTTAGTGGTTAGCTACCGTAAACAGATACCTACTACTGTATTTAGATAAATAGCTCATAAACCACTCGGCGGATATTTTTTCTGCTCACAGAGTGTAATTATATGGCTTTAATTTACAAACTGTTGCCCTGTATTAAACATTTGAGATAAAATTTGATTTTTTATTCGTTGTTTTACGCCAAAATTACACTACATACGGTCCGCTCCGCAGGTCGCAGCTGAGCGTCTCAAACTCCAATTTCCACTACCTCCGCTCAGCTCAGGTCCGCCTGCATGCGCGGGAATTGCGAGATTGCGCGATAAATCAAGTGATAAGTAAGTCAGAACAAAACAATTCATTCGGTGGAAGAAGGAGAACAACAGTAGAGACTGCTGCCTTGATCTTCTCTCGTAAATGAGCGACAGGACATGGTTTGAGCAACAGGAAGTGATGTATTACATTTCAGAATAAAATACTTTATTTATTTATTTATTTCTTGTATTGCGTTTGTAGGCGTAGTCATAAATGATAGTTTGACAGCATTTTTGTACAAATAAATCCGTATAGAGCTAGGATTAGTCCGCCCGTGGTGATTTTTATGAATGTGTGTAGCATTCAATGTGTGTAGCGCTTTGAGATTTTCACTAATGAAAAGCGCGTTATAAATTGAATTCATTATTATTATTATTATTATTTTATTTTGTAAATACGGAAGTTGTGCTCGTTCCTTTTCCTGTTGGTGCGACGTAATCTTCAAAAGTTGACTCCGGCACAGCTCCGGCGTCCGGCAGAAATAGAAAAATTTCTAATTTTGACGGACTGCCGTCCGCTCTCCGCAGCTCGCTGCCGCCGTGCGGAGCCAGTGTAAATTCTGTCATTGATTATAATGGGTGCGTATTTGCTGCGGAGGTCGGACCGGAGCGGGGCGGAGCCGTAACGCGTGTGGTGTAATTTTGGCGTTGGACGGAATCGTCTCGTGTTAGCTTTCATTTTATTTCCGTTTATAATGTTATAAATAGCTCATAAACCACTCGGTGGATATTTTTTCTGCTCCCAGAGTGTAATTATATGGCTTTAATTTACAAACTGTTGCCCTATATTAAACATTTGAGATAAAATTCGATTTTTTTTATTCGTTGTTTTAGACGGAATCGTCTCGTGTTAGCTTCCGTTTTATTTCCGTGTATATTTTAGCAAATAGCTAATAAACCACTCGGCTAATAAACCACTAACCCTTGTGCTATAATGTCAGCTATAATTTTTTAGCAAACAAATAATTGTTTTTACCGTGTTAATCTTCTTAAAAGCCTTGCTTTGCGCTCCTGTGGCAGACATTTGCAACAGAGCTAAACACTCAGTCCATATTTCCGGGTTTTCTCAGCGGTGACGTGTCACATCAGCGGTGGATGACGCGTTACGTCGGCGGTGACGTAGGTGCAACCTATATTCCGGTGCGATCTATTTATGGATTTTTCCAATTTTTTGGCAATAATTGGACAATGCGACCTACATGTATATTCCGGTGCGACATATAACTCCGGAAAATACGGTAGGTCGTTTTGTCCAATTATTGCCAAAAAATTGGAAAAATCCATAAACGGGTCGCACCTTAATATACAGGTCCTTCTCAAAAAATTAGCATATTGTGATAAAGGTAATTATTTTCCATAATAATTAGATCTTAGTTGATATTATCATTATTTTTAATTGATTTTATTATTGATTTTTGTTGTTTTATCATTGATTTTACTTGATTTTATCACGTGTTTTTATTATGTTTTTATTTGATCTTTGATTTTAGTTGCACTTTGTAGCACTTTGAGATTTTTGTTAATGAAAAGTGCGTTATAAATTAAATTCATTATTATTATTATTAATGTAATGATAAAAATGAAACTTTCATACATTTTAGATTCATTGCACACCAACTGAACTATTTCAGGTCTTTTATTGTTTTAATACTGATGATTTTGGCATACAGCTCATGAAAACCCAAAATTCCTATCTCAAAAAATTAGCATATCATGAAAAGGTTCTCTAAACGAGCTATTAACCTAATCATCTGAATCAACAAATTAACTCTAAACACCTGCAAAAGATTCCTGAGGCTTTTAAAAACTCCCAGCCTGGTTCATTACTCAAAACCGCAATCATGGGTAAGACTGCCGACCTGACTGCTGTCCAGAAGGCCATCATTAGCTGTGTTTCCATCCATTTTCATTTCGATTTTTGAGCTAATTTTTGAAATCTCGCAAATATGTAAATACAAATTAATGCGAAGCAGAAGTGTTTCCATCTGCTGGCTTGAAGCGCATCTACCAAGCCACGCACAGCGTCATTACGTCAGACGTCAGCGTCATTACGTCAGACGTCAGCACTGCGCATGTCCAGCGCATGTCTACAGTAAACAGGAAGTAGCAGTTGAAAACAGAACCTGGCCACACATCTCGTCAAAATGGAGAGAATATTTCAGGTACGTGTTGCTATCGGTCGAGTTGTATTTATTCTGTCATACAAACTAGTTTTAGCGATGTTACATGTTGTCCGGAGCGGAAACAGCTGATCAGTCACGTGACGTGAATGTTCGCTTCGGCAGCACGAGTCGGCAAATGTGTTTCCATCTGTCGCTGTGCGCATCTGCTCATTTTCGAACATCCCAAAAACCACCTCAAGCGAGCGTATAAACTTTTTGGCGAACTTGAGAAAGTAAATACGGATTTTGCCGTTTCCATTAAGCTTTTCTGCTGCGATACTTCAAAATGCGCAGCTAGAAACCTTGATGGAAACACGGCTATTGACACCCTCAAGCAAGAGGGTAAGACACAGAAAGAAATTTCTGAACGAATAGGCTGTTCCCAGAGTGCTGTATCAAGGCACTTCAGTGGGAAGTCTGTGGGAAGGGAAAAGTTTGGCAGAAAACACTGCACAACGAGAAGAGGTGACCAGACCCTGAGGAAGATTGTGGAGAAGGGCCGATTCCAGAGCCACCGTGCACAGGCGTGTGCAGGAAATGGGCTACAGGTGCCGCATTCCCCAGGTCAAGCCACTTTTGAACCAGAAACAGCGGCAGAAGCGCCTGACCTGGACTACAGAGAAGCAGCACTGGACTGTTGCTCAGTGGTCCAAAGTACTTTTTTCGGATGAAAGCAAAGTTTGCATGTCATTCAGAAATCAAGGTGCCAGAGTCTGGAGGAAGACTGGGGAGAAGGAAATGCCAAAATGCCAGAAGTCCAGTGTCAAGTACCCACAGTCAGTGATGGTCTGGGGTGCCATGTCAGCTGCTGGTGTTGGTCCACTGTGTTTTATCAAGGGCAGGGTCAATGCAGCTAGCTATCAGGAGATTTTGGAGCACTTCATGCTTCCATCTGCTGAAAAGCTTTATGGAGATGAAGATTTCATTTTTCAGCACGACCTGGCACCTGCTCACAGTGCCAAAACCACTGGTAAATGGTTTACTGACCATGGTATTACTGTGCTCAATTGGCCTGCCAACTCTCCTGACCTGAACCCCATAGAGAATCTGTGGATATTGTGAAGAGAAAGTTGAGAGACGCAAGACCCAACACTCTGGATGAGCTTAAGGCCGCTATCGAAGCATCCTGGGCCTCCATAACACCTCAGCAGTGCCACAGGCTGATTGCCTCCATGCCACGCCGCATTGAAGCAGTCATTTCTGCAAAAGGATTCCCGACCAAGTATTGTGTGGAATACTCTGTGGAACTACAGTGATAAAGCTGCGCACCCTGGAATATAGTTATGATTAATTTTAATTGGGTTATATTTTGTTTTTAATTATAGCTAAGCTAATGATTTTTGTTTGTTTAACTCGTTTATTAAAACAATCCACGTTTTCATGGGAGCCGTTCTTTTTCGATGACGGTCTCCCTTCCTAGGCGTGGTACAGTGATCTCTTGCTCCTACTCGGATGGTGTCTTGTGGTGTCACCAGAGTCAGGAATGGAGAAAGAAACATTAATTTTAATACGAAATGTACTTGTGACATGTGGTAAACTAACGATCATAAAATTAGACTTGCATGTGATTGCCTTGTACATGTACTTGAAAAGTTACTCGTTAAAGAATGTCTTTGTTTGAATCCTCAGAACTTATTGAGAATGTGAAACTGAACATAATTATTTGAATGTTGACTTTTTTGTATTAAAAACACTTCTTTTATTAGTCGGATGAAATATGCTAATTTTTTGAGACAGGAAATTTGAGTTTTCATGAGCTGTATGCCAAAATCATCAGTATTAAAACAATAAAAGACCTGAAATATTTCAGTTGGTGTGCAATGTATCTAAAATATATGAAAGTTTCATTTTTATCATTACATTATGGAAAATACTGACCTTTATCACAATATGCTAATTTTTTTAGAAGGACCTGTAGATCGCACCTACGTCACATAGGGCTGGGCCATATATCGTTCCCGGTTTTACCGGGCTAAAAAGCTATATCATGATATGCTAATTTCATGAAGTAATATGTCGGGGCGCCCCGCCCCCTTAACATCCGAGCGCTTCAGAAGACCAAACCGAGCTGCGCACCTCCCTCCACCAGTCTGTACTGGTGTAACGCTAGCTAAAATGCTAAAAACAAACATGTCTCAGCTGTCTCTCCCCCTGCTTAAAGGACAACACCCACCATGACACTAACAATTCACCATATTGGACAATTACTGTAATTTATTATTAGGTCTATTTTCATTTTTGCATTTGGGACAGGCGAGGGTTAAAAAAACAAAAAAAACCCAACCCACTCCCGAATGAATCCGGAAACCTGGCCGAAGAGTCCCGAAGGGTCATGCCTTTTGTTACATCGATCTCCACCCAGAAGGCAGAAGGTAGGAGTGAGTTTCCATGGAGGTTTATGAGAGAGAGTGCGTTAAAACTGCATATTTCCTGCA
Organism: Garcialebias charrua; assembly: GCA_038048925.1. Lineage (NCBI taxonomy): Eukaryota > Metazoa > Chordata > Actinopteri > Cyprinodontiformes > Rivulidae > Garcialebias > Garcialebias charrua. The sequence continues at coordinate 38,650 of JBBPBX010002851.1, forward strand.
TATTTCCTGGTGCATTTGTGTGTATATGGACCAGCGCTCTGATTTTATTTATTATTTATTTTATAACACCGCTGCGGACCTGTTGCTGCTCTCATTCATTCTGCCCAATGGAGCGAGCCGCGAGCCGCGCGCGTCTCTGGCTCCTCGTTCTGCTGGTCACCTTTGAAGTTCCTCGTGCCGGTGTAATTTGCTCCCTGGAGTGTATGTATTTGCTCTCGTCAGCCTTGTTGCGGGGAGCAGTTCCCGAGCAGGGTCGGGAAGCACGCGCGCGGGCAGAGCTCAGCTGCGCGGCTGGCTGCCTTTCTGATCACGGGGCGAGAGAATAAAAAGCCGATGCGGAAATGAATGAATTTGTCGCGATCAAACGAATTAAACTAGTATGTCTAAGTGGATGCTCGCTAAGAATATGATAGACATGAGTGAGCGACAGCAGGATTAATCAACACAGGCAGCTTTAGGGAATATTTAAAAATGCTTCCTTTTTCTTTTCCTCGCTCGCCTGTAACTCCAAGGCGTCACTTTGGTGACGTGAATGCCCAAGTGAATGCCCATATATGGAGAGGGGCAGATTTTCCCGGAGCTGCATGCTAAAATCTGCTATAAATCATGAAATAACACATTTAGTGTTATTTCTCCACAATATAAGTAAACGCTCCTGTATTATTTTTAAATAAACTAATAAATATTAATGGCGATGCAATTTGAAAACATGGTGGGTCTTGGGCTTTAAACTGCAGAGGTACAGAGAGCTTGTCCTCCCCCCACCCTGCGCTGCTCAGCGTGTGTGCGGGCTGCTCTCTCCCTCGCTCTAAAACTGTTGCGCGGCTCAGCTGTCTCACACAGTCTCACACAGAGGCAGGTGATCAGAGATAGATCAGTTAAAAAAATGAATCAGAAAAATGAATAATTCCTGCAGGAACAGAGGAAGCTGAAACACCAGAAGCTTCAGGGTCAGCTGATCAACTTGTTACAAGTTATTTTTATACTTGGAGACTGAATACTTTACTTAATAAAGTAATTTCAGTAAAATTACCCCTTGTTGTTTTTTAAAATTTTATATAATACTGCAAAGCAACATGTTAAGTTAATTTTGTCAAATACAATAAATAAATTTGATTTTTTTTTTTTGGTTATATCACGAAATTTATCGTTATTGTGATAATGCTCTGAAATATCACAATATAATTTTTGAGCCATATTGCCCACCCCTAACGTCACCGCCAACGTAATGCGTCATCCACTGCTGACGTGACGCGTCACCGCTGAGACAACCCGGAAATGTGGACGAGTGTTTAGCTCTGTTGCAAATGTCTGCCACAGGAGCGCACAACAAGGCTTTTAAGAAGATTAACACTTAAAAACAATTATTTGTTTAATAAAATTATAGCTGACATTATAGCACAAGGGTTCCTGAGCTTAACCGTTTCTTAATAAATTCACGAAATGGTCAAATCTGCTGGATTTGAATTGTTTCGGTTTGATGTCTTCCAAAAGGTCGCGTGCACTGCGAAAATAAAAGATAAGTAAATCGAATTTTATCTCAAATGTCTTACAGGTCAACAGCTTGTAAATGAAACCCATATAATTACACTCTGTAAGCTGAAAAAAAAAATCAGCTGAGTGGTTCATGAGCTATTTATCTAAATAGTATCTGTTTACGGTAGCTAACCGCTAACAACGATGCTAAAAAGAACATTTTTTTAATCTCAAACATCTCATAAAGCTAGTCAGTTGTAAATGTCCATACAATGATTACATTCTGTAAAGGCCGAGATACACTCGAGCGTCCTCACGGTACGCCTATACGCAGCGTACGTACGTCAAGGCAAAAGCGTAGCCCCGCGTAGCCCCTCAGGGCATGTACGCGCAAAGCTTTTTTTTTACGTCCGCGTGCGCGATACGCGGTGTCTGACCATAAACTTCCCCGGCGCCGGACTGTTTTGTATGTTACACAAATGAAATAAATTCCCCTTCTTTATCGCTGATCGGGCCTTTTCTTTTGTTTTTTTGCCTAAAGTCAAGTAATCACTTCTTCCTCCGTTCACTCCATGAATGAAATGAATGAATTCAGGTCCTACCTGGGTGCGCAATGTTTTAAATATCCCTGGTGGGCTGTGTGCTGCAGGAAAAGCACTCCCTGTTATTATTTTTATTTCTGAGAGAACTTTTTATAACATATATAGTAGAAACACCGCATGAACACCGCCGCGGTCTTCAGCGAGCTACATGAGCTGGCTGTCAATCATTTCAGTAGGCGTGTCAGCAAGTGACCAATCAGCGAGCTCAGTTGAGTCCCCTCCGTGCGCAGCTGCTCATATTACAACAAGGAGAACGCGAGCATTTGAAAGCTGATAGTTTCTGAAGTATAGCAGCAAAACACATGCGCACAAAATGCGCGCGTAGAGTGGCGTACCTGAGGACGCTCAGGTGTATTTCAGCCTTAAGTTTGATAAAAATCTGTCCTGTGGTTCTTGACTTATCTCGCTAACAAACACAGCTAACAAACACAGCAAACAGTAGTTACCTCCAGACCAGGAGGCTGGGCAGCGACAGAGTCAGTCCGAGCAGAGGAGGCTTTTTTAGGACACATGAGCTGGAAACGGTCGGTGGACTCTCTGGAAGTGTCCTCTAGCGGACAAAAGTGGTACTGCACCATTTTTTTGCCAAAATGAAAAACTGTCGTATCTGAGCCAAAAATTGGTCTAAAAATATGGGAAAAAAATCCATAAACAGGTCTCACCTCTCTATAGGTCGCAGGGCATGCAAATTAGGCAAAAAACCGCGACCTATAGTCCGGAAAATACGGTAAACATTATCTTTGAGATGATCTGTACCACTTTCATTCATGTTGTCAGGCTTTCAAAAAAGCATATCCTGAAATTTGAGACAGTCTTTTTCTAGTTTGAGTTCATTAGGTCATTTTTAAGTGATGTGAGCGAAATAGTTTGTGTCTATTTTAAAGTATTTTATTATTTTTTAATGAATGTTCTTATTGATTTCTTTTCACAGTATATATTTGGGGAGTTCAGCCCTGATGAGATCAATCAGTTCTTTGTGACGCCTCGATTTTATGTTGAGGTAAGAAGTTTTACTCTTTTTTTTTTAGTTTGTGTGTGATGGTTAACCATTGTTGAACCGAGCACTGACTAAAAGTATCATGTAACAACAAAAACAAGTTTTGACCTAATATTTTCCGGAATAATTAAGTTGGCTACACACATTGTAGCATATGTGCTGCTGTTATGAATATAAATAGTAATAAATATTCAGCTCATTTAAACATTTTCTTAATTTAATTTATTCCTTTAATTTATAATTTTGTATTTTTCACAGCTTCCTCCGTTCAATGACAAAGTTCCATGCGTCAGTCAGTCTCCAGGTATGTGCGGTTTTTACTTTCTGTGGAATGCTATGTAATGCAAGCATTAGTTGAATTTGAAGTTTCTTGAAAATAAAACATCAAAATACCATAATACCCAGCAGGAATCTTTTGCCATTCATTTACCTGTAAAGTATTTTAAAATCAAGTCTTTAAAAATGAAACATTTGGATTCTAACTTGACTGACTTGGCAGAAAGATGCCTTTTGCATGTTTATTTTATTTGCAAATTTTTGCACATTATATTTATGCCTTAAGGTGATTTGTAAGTAGTATAAAACTGTAAAAATACATTTTTAATATTTTGGCCCTCCAAATTAAAAATGTCACTGAAGCCACCTTCCCTTTTAGTGGTGTCCATTTGCACATAACATTTGCCTTACCTTGATTTGTATTGATCATTCAGGAAGTTACTGCACTCCTGCTGTACCTTATATTATGGAGTCAATGGGACTGCAGGTTTGCGGTGAGTTGAAAGGTCCAACACCATGTGGCTTGACAAGTTGTCATATATTATCTTTAAAACTAAAACTCCAGGTTTCAAAAACCGGTGGCTTGCTAAACTGTGCATCTGTATTCTTTTTCTTGCCTGTTGGAAATTTTCTTTGGAGCTTTGCATGCTCAATATACCCTTAATTATCTTTCTTTTGCGTTTAATGCATTTGCACTACTGCAGGGCTCTAAATTAAACTCATTTTATTGAACCTTGATCAAAATCTGAATCTTTTTTTAATATGGATGTAGCTATTTTTTTGTGTGGCTGCTAACATGTTTAAATGTATTTTTATACCTAGAGATTTTTCTGCTAATTGCAATTTACAGTAATGAAGGGTTATTTCAGTAACTCTTAACAAAATCTGCTTTGGTCCCAGTACAGGAAAGTATCTGGTCTTATAATAATCTTTACTTCTGCAGAACATCAGGGTTTATTCTTTTTTGTGACCGATCAGCTGATGAAAGCCACTTGGATGATTTTTCTAATTTACACTTACTAATTTTTCCTATTTATATTTACCTCCACCTTGCACTTTTCACTGCATCTTAATCTAAATCCTTGCTATATATATTTTTTTTATAAACATGGAAGTTAATTTAAAGCAATGTTTAAATACTGTATATACAACTTTAAATACATCATGTGTGGACTGTTTGCTGTATTTCATCTTTTTTGTTACAAACCGGATTCCAAAAAAGTTGGGACACTAAACAAATTGTGAATAAAAACTGAATGCAATGATGTGGAGATGGCAAAAGTCAATATTTTATTCTTAATAGAACATAGATGACAGATCAAAAGTTTAATCTGAGTAAATGTAACATTTTAAAGGAAAAATATGTTGATTCAAAATTTCACAGTGTCAACAAATCCCAAAAAAGTTGGGACAAGTAGCAATAAGTGGCTGGAAAAAGGAAATTGAGCATATAACGAACAGCTGGAAGACCAATTAACACTAATTAGGTCAATTGACAACATGATTGGGTATAAAAAGAGCTTCTCAGAGTGTCAGTGTCTCTCAGAAGCCAAGATGGTAAGAGGATCACCAATTCCACCATTGTTGCACAGAAAGATAGTGCAGCAATACCAGAATGGTGTTACCCAGCGTAAAATAGCAAAGACTTTTAAGTTATCATCATCAACCGTGCATAACATCATCAAAAGATTCAGAGAATCTGGAACAATCGCTGTGCGTAAGGGTCAAGGCCGTAAAACTCTACTGGATGCTCGTGATCTCCGGGCCCTTAAACGTCACTGCACCTCAAACAGGAATGCCACTGTCAAGGAAATAACAGAATGGGCTCAGGAATACTTCCAGAAAGCATTGTCAGTGAACACAATCCACCGTGCCATCCGCCGTTGCCAGCTGAAACTCTACAGTGCAAAGAGGAAGCCATTTCTAAGCAAGCTCAGACGTTTGCACTGGGCCAGGGGTCATTTAAAATGGAGTGTGGCAAAATGGAAGACTGTTCTGTGGTCAGATGAGTCACGATTTGAAGTTCTTTATGGAACACTGGGACGCCATGTCATCCGGACCAGAGAGGACAAGGATAGCCCAAGTTGTTATCAACGCTCCGTTCAGAAAGCCTGCATCACTGACAGTGATGGCATAGTTACATTGAAAAAGTAACTTAGTTAAGTTACTGATTAGTCCTTGGGAAAAGTAACTTAGTTAAGTTACTGATTACTTGATTTGGAAAGTAACTAAGTTAGATTACTAAGTTACTTTATTAGTTACTTTCAGCAGCCGCTGACAAGAACCCTCTGTCACAATACATAAAAAATTTAAATGTTTTAATAAAATAATTACTAATAAATATTCAAAAAACAAAATACAGTAGTCTTTCTTGACTTCACTAAACAAATAATATTTTTACAAAAAAGACTTATAAAATGTTTATTTTGAAAATGTGTCAAGTAAACAATACGTTTGTATGAAAATAAATAAAAGCATGAGCCACTGGCCAAAAGGATGGTCCAGCACAGAAGATCAACATCATCAGGTCAGGACTCTGTGGTCTACACTCATCTCCAGGCCAGAGGTCACTCTTTCAGGGATGAAGATGTTCACATCCTTGATAGAGAGGAACAATGGTTTGAGAGAGGAGTAAAGGAGGCCATCTTTGTGAAAAGAAACCATCCATCATTAAACAGAGGTGGAGGCCTCCGGGTTCAACTGTCCCCCTCTTACAATGCTGTTATTGCTAGTATCACTCAGCCCTCTGTGAATAGCAAACAACCATCAGGGTGCTGCTAACTATCCATTGTTAGGCTGATGGTCCGTGAGCAGCTGGTTTCAGCTGTCAGCAGCAAACTGGTTCATCCACTGTGAGAGGGTGCTACAGTATTTATAAGATTGAGATGAATACAGCATCTCAGACTGAGGAAGTCTTTTGGACAAAAGATAAAACGTTTCTACAATTTTTTTTGTTCTGTTTTGTTTTTTGAATGTCCAGAGGACCAGACTTAGCATTTTTAGATTTTTCTACCTGGATTATTGAGCATGCATCAGGGTCATCATCACACGCTTCTTAGCTGCAGGTGGATGTCCCTCAAGAGGAAAAAGACAGCTGCTTCCTCTGTCTCAGACTGGAAATAACACAAACAGGTAAAAAAATAAAAATAGTTAATAAGATTATCATTTTAAATTCCATCCATCCATCCATCTTCTTCCGCTTATCCGGGGTCGGGTCGCGGGGGTAGCAGCCTAAGTAGGGAGGCCCAGACTTCCCTCTCCCCAGCCACTTGGAGCAGCTCCTCCGGGGGAATCCCAAGGCGTTCCCAGGCCAGCCGAGAAACATAGTCCCTCCAGCGCGTCCTGGGTCTTCCTCTGGGTCTCCTCCCGGTGGGACATGCCCGGAACACCTCACCAGGGAGGCGTCCAGGAGGCATCCTAACCAGATGCCCGAGCCACCTCAACTGGCTCCTCTCGATGTGGAGAAGCAGCGGCTCTACTCCGAGTCCCTCCCGGATGACTGAGCTTCTCACCCTATCTCTAAGGGAGAGTCCAGCCACCCTGCGGAGAAAACTCATTTCAGCCGCTTGTATCCGAGATCTTGTTCTTTCGGTCATAACCCAAAGCTCATGACCATAGATGAGGGTGGGAACGTAGATCGATCGGTAAATTGAGAGCTTTGCCTTTTGACTCAGCTCTCTCTTCACCACGACAGACCGGTACAGCGCCCGCTTCACTGCGGACGCTGCACCTATCCGCCTATCGATCTCACGCTCCAGTTTTCCCTCATTCGTGAACAAGATCCCGAGATACTTAAACTCCTCCACTTGGGGCAGGACCTCCTCCCCGACCCGGAGAGGGCATGCTACCCTTTTCCAATCATTTTAAATTAAAAAGGTTAATTATTAATAAAAGAACAATACCTCTTCTTGAACGGTTGAGGTGGTTGGATCTCTCGGTCATCATCAGGGCAGGGATTTATTCAGCTCCAGGACTTGTTGACATCAGTTTTTTCATAAAGTGATGAACTTTTTGGCTGGTGTTGACATGATGGACGTGATGGAAGACGTGGTAGAGACGCTCAGTTAATTTAAAGCCTGCACATCAACAACAACATTTCAGACGTAGATCCAGAGCTTTAAAAAGTCCTACAGTTTGTGTTATTGATCTGGACTGATCTGACCTACCTGAAGGCTGTTTTAATGCTGCTGCTGCTCTGTTAGCAGTGTTTACAAGCTGCTGTTCCTCGTTCACGTTCGGATCACGTCGTTAAGTCCGTTCAAGTTAGACGTGTTGTCTGCTGCAGATCCAGTCTCCGTGAAACAAAGTCCACACATTGTTTTAGATATGCGCTCGTGTTTTTAACAAGAAAGTCACAACGTTCCCAAACAAACTGGAGACCGCAGCGAGATGCTAAACCTAGCTTAATGCTAACGTGTGCTAACAAGACACCGGGCGGTCGCATAGACTGACGTCACTCCCGTCTTTTTTTAAATCGCTCCCCCCGAGACGCATTGGCGAAATAAAATAAAATTACAGTTCTACAGAAAATGGCAAAAAAGTAACGCACAATAATTTGGAGTGAGTAACTTTAATCTGATTACTGGATTTTCAAATAGCAACGCGTTAGATTACACGTTACTGAAAAAAGTGGTCCGACCAGAGTAACGCGTTACTTTGTAACGCGTTAGTGACATCACTGATCACTGATGGTATGGGGTTGCATGAGCGCTTGTGGCATGGGCAGCTTGCATGTCTGGAAAGGCACCATTAATGCAGAGAACTATGTTCAGGTTCTAGAACAACATATGCTCCCATCTAGACGTCATCTCTTTCAGGGAAGACCCTGCATTTTTCAACAAGATAATGCCAGACCACATTCTGCAGCAATCACAACATCATGGCTACGTAGGAGAAGGATCCGGGTACTGAAATGTCCAGCCTGCAGTCCAGATCTTTCACCTATAGAGAACATTTGGTGCATCATAAAGAGGAAGGTGCGACAAAGAAGGCCCAAGACGATTGAACAGTTAGAGGCCTGTATTAGACATGAATGGGAGAGCATTCCTATTTCTAAACTTGAGAAACTGGTCTCCTCTGTCCCCAGACGTCTGTTGAGTGTTGTAAGAAGAAGGGGGGATGCCACACAGTGGTAAAAATGGACTTGTCCTAACTTTTTGGGGATTGACACCATGAAATTTTGAAACGGCATAGTTTTCAGTTTAAACTTTTGATCTGTGATTTGTGTTCTATTCTGAATAAAATATTAGATGTTGGCACCTCCACATCATTGCATTCAGTTTTTATTCACAGTTTGTTTAGTGTCCCAACTTTTTTTGGAATCCGGTTTGTATATTGTCATAACATTTTTTTGAAATTGTCTACTTTTGAATTAATTAATTATTATAAATCTCTTTGGAGGTTTATCAAAATCTATTAAAGAGCAACATCTCAACAGATTACCGTATCCATCGGTCTATAACACACAGTTTTTTTGCTCATTTGAATCTCCTGCGTATTATACACCGAAGCGTATTATTTATGGATTTTTCCCCATATTTTTAGACCCATTTTTGGCTCTGATTTGCAGTTTTTCATTTTGGCCAAAAAATGGTGCAGTACCACTTTTGTCCGCTAGTGGACACTTCCAGAGAGTCCACAGACCGTCATGTGTCCGAAAAAACCCTCCTCTGCTCGGACTGAATGTCGCTGCCCGGCTCCCTGCTCTGGAGGTAGCTACCATTTAGCTGTGTTGTTGTTGGCGTTTTTTTTTAGCAAGATAACTCATAAACCACACCGCGGATTTTCTTGAAACAGAGTGCAATTATTTGGTGGTCATTTACAACCTGTTAGCTGCAGAAGATATTTAGAGCTCAAAAAAAAATTTGCTTTTAGCATGTTAGCTGTTAGCTACCATAATCAGATACCGTACCTACTGTTTAGATAAACGGCTCAGAAACCACTCGGTGGATATTTTTTCTGCTTACAGAGTGTAATTATATGGGTTTCATTTATCGACTGCTGACCTGTAGAATACATTTGAGATAAAATTCGATTTATTTATAATTTATTTTCGTAGCGCCCCCAAGGCTGTTTGGAAAAAGTCAAACCGAAACAATTTAAATTCAGCAGATTTGACCATTTCGTGAATTGATTAAGGAACGGTTAAGCTCGGGAACCCTTTAACGTCAGCTAAGAAATATATTTTTTCTCAGCAAAGAAATAATAGTTTTTACCGTTTTAATCTTGTAAAGTCCTTCCGTGCTGACGCTTCTGTGGCCGCCATTTTAAGCAGGGCAAACGAGGCGCTGACGTGTTGCGTAGCGGTGATGCATAATAGATGCGTAATAAACACCGAAGCGTATTATATACGGATTTTTCAAATATATTGGCAATAATTGGACAAAGCGTGTTATACACAGGAGCGTGTTAAAGTCCGACGAATACGGTACACACACACACACACACACACACATATATATATATATATATATATATACATATATATACCGTATTTTCCGGAATATAGGTCGCGGCTTTTTATCATTTTTGCATGCCCTGCGACCTATATTCAGGTGCGACCTATTTATGGCTTTTTATAAAATAAGCTGATTTGTAATCATTTATTAACAAAAATTAAACTGAGACACACTCTTACAATAATGTCAGCTAACAAATATATTTTTTAGGTGTTTATCCTGCTAAAATTATTCATTTATTAAAGAAAAGTTCAGCTCAGACACATTTGCTATCATTTTTATCAAACAAATAATTGTTTTTAAGTGTTAATCTTCTTAAAAGCCTCGCTATGCGCTCCTGTGTCAGACATTTACTGCAGAGCTAAACACAGTCCACATTTTGACGTAGGTGCGACCTATATTCAGGTGCGACCTATATTCCAGAAAAAACTATACACCAAAAAAATAAAACTATTTTATTTTTATTTTTTATAAATGGATAAATGTACAGTACTGTACGTTACCAAGCACTTAGCCTATCCTAACACAGTTTTTAAAGATGGAGTGAGTTGATTTGTCTCCCTTTCACATAAAGGGAGCTAGCTCTCTTTATGCGAATGGAGCCTGCTAGGGAGGAGGGAGACAATTCAACTCACCCCTTAACTGTGTTAGGATAGGCTAAGTGCTTGGTAACTGTACAGTACTGTACATGTATTTATTTATTATAAAAAAAAATATATATATATTTTTTTTTTAATGAGATGCGTTCGTAAGTCTGAAACGTCGTAAGTCAGGGGCGTTGTAAGTCGAGGACTACCTGTATATACAAATCCCACCTTAAATCGCAGAATTAAATGTAAT
>JBBPBX010002851.1:49955-71070 GCA_038048925.1 Garcialebias charrua
ATTTTTTTATGAGATGCGTTCGTAAGTCCGAGTTGCCGTAAGTTGGGGACTCCCTGTAGGTTTATTTTATGTCGTCATCTGAATGAGCTTCAGTAATGTGAGGCAGGCATATAATTATGAAATATATAGGCTATGCTGAATTTTAAATGGTGTGTTGTGTTTTTAATCGACTGATGTGTTCTCTGCAGCAGAAGACTATCAGCACATTGAGTTTGGGGTTGACGAGCTGATGGATTCCAAGCCTGTAGTGGGGAATGATCCTTTGTATAAGGTGTCGAGCAATCTCAACCCCCAGGCTCCAGAGTTCATCCTGGGCTGCCAGCCTTCTCCGAAGGCTCAACAAACGGCTTCTTCAGCAGCTGATGTTCCAGATGAAAGCCACTTCGACTCTCTGGATGGGCCTGACACGGAAGCCTCGGCCCTGGACAATCACCAGTCATGCCAGGACATGGATGAACTACCTGGCAGCCTTGGACAACGAGAAAGAAAGAAAAAGAAAAAACGTCCACCAGGATACTACAACTATCTGGATCCATCAGCTGGTGGAAGCAACAGCATCGGTGCAGCAGATGGAGTACCTGTAACGGCACTATTGAATGGACATGCACTTGGAGGCACACACCACAGTCCTGAAGTTGTTGATAACAAGGCTTTGTCAGCAGCTCAACGTACTACACCTGCACCTGTCCCCACAGAGACTCTTACAGCTGCTGAGTTTACCCCCACATCCACCACCAATCAGAGGACTTGTGATAGCCCTGATGACTGTTGTTTTGACTTAACAAGTGGAGTGTCTTTATCAGATTGCAACACTGCATCTTCTTCCTCTTCTTCCTCCTCTCAAAGCAGAGGCATGGCAGAGGGACCAAGGACTGCAGATCAGCAGCTGGCTCATTTGCTTCCTCAGAGCCCTGAACTTTCAGATGACCCGCATAGCTCGCACTCCAAATCACCACCTCCTCCTACTGCTGAGGCTATCCCCTCTGTCATCACTTCCACAAATACTACTGAACTAGAAGGAAAGGAGGTAGCAGACAGTGGTGTAGCCAATGGGCTAGAAGAACCTAATACTGCTGTCAGTGCAAATGGACCCAGAGAGGACAGTGACAGTGGGGAGCAGAGTCGGCATCTCTCTCAAGACTGTGCCGCCCAGCCTTTAGCGACGGAGCAGGCGCAATCACCTGCAACTCCTGCGCCCACTGCCAATCTTCCTAAATCTTGGGCTAGTCTCTTTCACAACTCTAAACCTCTGCCTGGAGGCCCACAGGCTTTTGTGGAGGTCAAAAATGTTGTGGAAGTTGTGTCTCCCTCCCTTGCAATGCCAGAGCAGCCTGAAAAGGTTGGGGAGATAAAAGAAGGTCCAGTCCATGTGTCAGAGGATCCAATGGCCCCTAAACTTGCAGGTATTATCTTCCAAAAGTGTTTCTAAAGTGTTTAGTGCGATTGATGGGCGTGTTCCTTCTAAATAATTTTCCAGTCATTTAGTGGGAATGTTAATGCAGTTTTAAACATCACCGAGTAAAGAGTTAAATATTAAGTGTCAGCTCCGGCTTTAACAAAAAATGTTTTTTACCTAGCAGTTTTTATAAACCATTGTGACAAGCTATGGTTTGAGAATTGAACACTAGGTGGCGTCATTGCATAGTTGCCAAATATTAAACCACTGGGTTACAATAGTGTAACCCACTTTATTTCCTCGACAATAATAAAAGTACCGGTAGGTCATGTACTTTGTGGGCGTTGTGAGAAAAGGAAAGTTTATCAATTTTGTCTCTTTAGTGTCTAGTTTCTATACATCATAGAGCAAAAGATCCGTCTCCCCTTAAATCTGTCCAAATTTATACTCCATGCCATTAATTGATTTGATCCCAAAACAATTCTTTGTATCGTTTATGCGACCCAAGAACATTCAGGTGAAAATAAGGCATCAGAATTGGTAGTGCCAACTCTCCAGTAGTCTGGAGATTTGTCTGTTCACATCCCCCTGACTGCAGTACCTGAATATACATTTTATGTGGTTTAGTATAACATTAAAACTGTTCAGAGATCTATTTTTTGTGTGCAACACCACTGTTTTGTAAGGTGCACAGCAGTACATGATGCTTGTAACTTGAAACGCTTGTTTGGTCTCAGTTGAGTTGTAATAATAATAATAATAATAATGAATTCAATTTATAACGCACTTTTCATTAATGAAAATCTCAAAGTTGTGACAAGGAAATGTTTCAAATATGAAGGAAACTGCTGATTTTTTAAATTCCTTTAAGTTAGGCTTCCCACACTAATTGTTTTAAAACATCTGAATACCTGAAATTGCATGCGATGTAAAGCCTGTTATTTTATTTTAATCTTTAATGCTTATTTTTCTTCTGTGGGAGACTGGCACAGCCTGGAGGCCCACAGGCTTTTGTGGAGGTCAAAAATGTTGTGGAAGTTGTCTCCCTCCCTTGCAATGACTGCCATGTTGTTAAAGCAGACTTTTAAAGCAACAGCAATTCCAGGCAGATGGAAATTTTTCCATAATGTTGAGTGCTTTTATTTGATAGTGTTTAGTCTGTGCCAGTGTCATTTCAACTTTAAAAAGACCAAACTACTTGAGATGGAGCGGCATGGCGCCACAGACCAGCTGTTTATAAAGTCTGTATACCTTTTTGGTTAAACTGTAACAAAACTGTATCCCAGTCCAAGTTGGATTTCCTTGGCTGGTCGAGTCAATATGATCCACTGGGAAGTAGGGGAAAATGCATCTTTAAAATATTTATTATTGCAGTCAAATGCCACCTTAATGAAATATTAATAACAAAGTGTCATAAATGAGTCATTTAAATGTTTGTTCCAAAACTAGGTCTGTGGTTTTTCTTGTTTTGATGAGGCAAATAATGTCTTGAAGCAATTTATTTTATATTTTAGACTTGATTAAATTCTGTGGAAGTACAGTGATAAAGCTGTGCACCCTGGAACATAGTTATGATTAATTTTAATTGGGTTATACTTTGTTTTTAATTACAGCTAAGCTAATGATTTTTGTTTGTTCAACTCGTTTATTAAAACAATCCACGTTTTCATGGGAGCCGTTCTTTTTCGATGACGGTCTCCCTTCCTAGGCGTGGTACAGTAATCTCATGCTCCTACTCGGATGGTGTCTTGTGGTGTCACCAGTCAGGAATGGAGAAAGAAACATAAATTTTAATATGAAATGTACTTTTGACATGTGGTAAACTAACGATCATAAAATTAGACTTGCATGTGATTGCCTTGTACTTGAAAAGTTACTCGTTAAAGAATAATGTCTTTGTTTGAATCCTCAGAAATTATTGAGAATGTGAAGTTGATACATAAACCAGTTTCTTTGCAGCCGAGGGGGCTGATCAACAAGGGAAACTGGTGCTATATCAACGCCGTATCCTTTTCGCTGAATATTGTTTTCTCCTCACGTTCACACTTTTATGTGACTGGTTGTAGGGCTGAACGATTTTGGAAAATAATCGAATTGCGATTTTTTTTTCTATAAATTGCGATTTAAAATGAGATTATTTTTACTGGTTCTGTATTAATTCATATCACTAACGACACAACTGTTTTTTTTAAATCAGATAATTAATGCGCTTTTTCACGCAGAACGTTAGCTTGCTGAGCTAGCTGCTAACCGGGCACCGTCAAAACAGGCCCGGTCACATGACCAGCTCGCGCTCTGTTTATCTCCCGCGGTCTCTGTGTTTCAGCCTCTAAGATCAGATACACGTTTACATGGGCTAACTTACCTGAATTTATAACTTTTATGACTTCTGTCGAGCCTGAAGCAACTGTGTTGGAGCGCACGGTCTCCTCCTCCCTGCTCTGCTCTGTTTTGCTCTGCGCGGCCGCGCGGCAAGAGCGGCTCACTCCCAAGTCATGTGACCAGTCAAATCGCAGCCCGTGCGATTAGTTAATCGCGTTTTAACATATCGCGAGATAATTGCAAATGCGATTAATCGTGCAGCCCTACTGGTTGTTAACATTACTTGTTCCAAAAGTATGTTTCTAAGCTAAAAAATGGCACAGAGGGTAAACTGGTTCACATCTCAGAGTAGTGCTGGATTCTTTAAATACCAGTAGTTAAATGTCAGTTTTTTTTCCCTGTTATTTGTTGGTAGATGTTTGGCTGTGCCAGGAAAACAACGTTTGAAGTTTATTTCTCAGAATGTAACGTTTTCCTTTGCGAAGCAGCCTGCCCTTCATTCTGTTTCAGTTCTTAACTCTGAGCGCTCAGACCCTCCAGGCCCTGATTGCGTGTCCTCCCATGTATCACCTGATGAAGTCCATTCCTCTGCATACTGAAACACAGAGACCGTGCTCCTCCACCCCCATGATGGACAACTTGTAAGAAGTGCTTTTGCAATCTTATTTGATTTCCAAAACATCTCGGTGACATCACAGCTTTGTTTTCTCTCTTGTAGCGTAAGGCTGGTGAATGAGTTCAACAACATGCCTGTGCCACCTAAAACGAAACCGCAAAGTAAGATGTTAATTAGTGCAAGTGAAAACGTTTGGGATCGTTTTCAGTCACTAACCTGTGATTTCTTGCTATTCCCACAGATGTTGGTGATAAAGTGGTAAAGGACATTCGACCTGGTGTACCTTTTGAACCAACCTATATTTATAAACTCCTCACTCTCATCAAATCTAGTCTTTCTGAAAAGGTAGGATATGCTGCTTTGGGATAGTTACATTTTCACAGCAAAGCAGTGAGTCTTTCTTTGAACGATTTAAAAAAACAACCTTCAGGAACAGAAAGTCCTTAGGGAGTCAGATTTTTGTGTAATTGGATAGCTCTTCAGAATGAAATAATGTGTGCTGCTTTTGCTGACTCAACCTTCAATTTTAAGGATGCAATTACTTAAATACTCAGAGAAAGACATCTTTTGATATCCATAAGGACTCATCGTGTCTGCACACGCGTCCTCTTCAGCTCACTGAATGACGTCTGTAAATTAGCTCTTGTATTTGACAGCAGGCTGATAAATGTTTTTTAGGGTCGACAAGAGGATGCAGAGGAGTATCTTGGGTTTACACTCAATGGACTGCATGAGGAGATGGTGGCATTGAAAAAGCTCATCATGCCTCAGGATGATAGTAAGCAACTTACATGTGGATATCAGACTTAGACGAGTAATTGAATTTATACTTGGACAAATAAAGGCTTTTCTGTTTGTTTACCTTACTAGAACAATAAATGGACCATTTTGTTTAAGAATGTAAACGATCAGAATCAGAATTCTTTGTTTCGCTACGTTTGTATTGTTCGCGGTTTGGAGTCTGAGCTGAGCTGCTACAATCTCCCGTCCAGAAGTGGCGGAGCAGGTGGGGTGGGTGGGGGTGGAGGTGGAGGATTTGGTAGGCGGGGCGCTCGGTTCCGTCGACATGGCTTTGCACCCTCCTTGAGAAATTGTAGGGAAACACTGAAGTTTACACTTCCAGCTTGGCTGCAGTAAGAATAATCAAATAATACACACACTGTCCAGTCATTTATTTAATAATAGAGCTAACACCGCACGAGTAGAAACTTTTTATTTTACTATACAATACACCATACCATACCATTTTATTTATAGAGCACTTAAAACGGCAACAAGGCCAACCGAAGTGCTGTACAGATAAAAAACAGGCAACACACAAAGCAACATACAAAATGAAATAAAATCAGACATAAAAATGTCGCAGATAATACATATAACGACTAACCTGTGTGAAGCAAACGGGTTCAAACACAGATCATCAAGTGTTGAAAGCTACGGAATAGTACAGTAGTAAGTTTTTTAACATGATTTGAAAACCGAGAGGGAGGGGGCCTGTCTGATAAGCAGAGGTAACTCGTTCCAGAGTCTTGGTCCTGCTACAGAGAAGGTCCTGTCACCTCTGCGTTTAAGACAAGTTCCTGGAACTGTTAAAAGTAACTGGTCCGCTGACCTCAGAGAACATGGTGGGACATACAGCTGTAGCAAATCAGAGAGATGGGGAGGGGGCGAGACTGTTCAGCGATTTGTAGACATACAGGAGAATTTTGAACTGGATTAGAAGATGAACCAGTAGCCAGTGCAGGGAGGCCAAGACTGGTGTAATGTGCTCTCTTTTGCCTGTACTGGTTAAAAATCGGGCTGCTGCGTTCTGGACCAGTTGTTGTCATGCAGCGGTGATCTGACTGATACCAAACAGGAGTGAATTGCTGTAATCAAGCCTAGATGTACAGAAAGCATGTATGATTTGTTTATGTAACTTAGTTATTTATGTAGTTTTACTTACTAGTTACTAGTAAACTCAGTTCAGATAGAAAAGGGGGGAGTAGTGGCAGTGGGGAGTGTCGGTTCGATTTGCCGGTTGTTTTCTTATCACACATGATCAGTTTTATTATAAAATAGTTTTACAAGCTAAACTGAGATGCACTTGGTCGACTCGCTTCATTGTTCCGTTCATTCAGACCGATTGATTTTTGCCCCCTCCACAGAAGTTCCTACACCCAATGGACCAGAATCCCAGCAAGGTGTGGAGGAAGATGTTGCTGAAAAAGAGGAAGAGGGAAGTGAAGAAGAGTGGGAACAAGTGGGTCCCCGAAACAAGACTTCAGTCACTCGTCAATCCGACTTCATCCGCACACCTATTACTGATATTTTTGGTGGCCACATCAGGTGAAGTAGTGACGACGCACTCCTCACTCTCTAAATGTTGATCCTTTCACTCTTGGTTGGTTAGGTTTGTTTCTTAATTTTAGTCTATGTTGCTTTGCCACCTTTGGCATCATTGCCAAGTCCTCTACAGTCACTCGTGTTAAGTCTTGACAGCGAGCCAGGGGTACTTTTACAAAAATAAAGGTCTGCTCTTTCAGACGAATTAGAATGTTAAGAATCTATTACTTTTCTCAGTAAAATAGTTTGTTCCTGATGTTCTGGTCTGGCACAGTCCTTTGTATGTTTATTGTACATCTAAATGGATTATTTTCTTAGGAATGATTCTGTGCCCCTGGTGTAAAGAAACACAGAAGTGTGCGCGTGCGTGTGCGGTAGTGTGAATGCCAGCTTAGCATGGCTAAAGGTTTCATTTCGAAGGCCTTTAATCTGAGAGCTTGGTATGTCTTGAGTTGCTGCAGCTATCGTTCTCAAATGTAAAGTGTTTTAGTTGTCATTATAATTGTTAGTTTTCCTTTTAAATTTTGTTAAAGCTGCAATCAGAATAGGCTTAGAATAATATTAAATGTTGGGAATAAAAACGCTCTGCTATAGGAATCATGAACTGAAAATAAGACGGGCAGAGTTCATTTTATTACTGTATTATTTCAAAAGGCAGTGTCGATAAGACTTTGATTCTTATACCGTATATTTTGCCCTGTAAGTCGCGTCATTTTGCATAATTTGCATGCCCTGCAACTTATAAAGTGACTGATTTATGGATTTTTTCCCTATATTAACCAATTTTTGGATGAGATATGACCGGTATCATTCACTTTGACTGAAAATATTGAACACTCCCATTTTCAGCCGCTAGATGGCACTTGTGTTGTATGGCATGCTGTTGTCATGTAGTAGGTAAAAGTGACTATTGATGACACAATCGGCTTGCCATAATCTGCCACATTCGTCCAGCTCACCTGGAGCAACCGTCAAATCGGCTTCTTTTCGCAGCTCCGCCCCGGTGAAATTAAGCCGATTTGACCATTGAAGTGCATTTATTAAGTAAAAGTTCAACTGGGACACACCTTTACTATAATTTTGAGCAAACAAATAATTGTTTTTAAATGTTAATCTTGTTCAATTTTTGTTAAAGTCCTCCCGTGCACGCCCCCCGCGGCCACCTTTTGGCGGCCAGTCGATTTTTGGCACATCGGCCCACATTTCCGGGTTGTCAGTGGTGACTCGTAACAAACTCAACGCGTCAGTGGTGACGCGTAATAGATGTGACTTATACGGCGAAGCAACACATTTATGGATTTTCCCACTTTATCACACATATTTGGACTGATTTGATTTATAGGGCGGTGCGACGTGTACGGCGGAAAATACGGTAGTCATATTTGCTGCCATTTCAATTGTAGGTTAAGGGTAAATATTGTAGTAGTACCAATGAGTTGTATTGAACTAGAAAATGGTGTAATCTCTTCGTAACAAGTCCAGTTTTATTTATTTATTTAACTTCAAAATTCAGAATATTTTACTTAGGATTATCTTTCTTTCTCAGATCGGTGGTCTATCAGCAAAACTCTAAAGAGTCGGCAACGCTGCAGCCTTTCTTTACCCTGCAGCTCGACATCCAGTCTGAGAAGATCCGCACCTTGCAGGAAGCTCTTGAAACATTGGTGGCCCGGGAGTCCGTCCAGGGCTACACTTCTAAAACCAAGCAGGAGGTAAATAACGTGCTCTCTCAAGCTGTAATTTCAGAGTTTCACATTTAAATAATAAATAAATATATTATGAGTTGTGCATTTGTTTTTACATTTTTATAAATGTACAAATGATCCTAATCCTGTAGAATTCAACCGGTCAATTCACAACAAAACGCTGCACAGATACTGTAAATAGCTTAGGTTGTAATAATTCATTTTAGGCACAGTCATTAGAGTAATGCCTTAAATTGATTTGGACAATTCAAACACTGCACCACAGATCTAAATACTCAGGGGCACAAGGTACCCTAAAGGCTGATTTACAATCCAGTTGTACACAAGTTGTGATTTTTCCTTTATCCATCCATCCATCCATTTTCTTCCGCTTATCCGGGGTCGGGTCGCGGGGGTAGCAACCTAAGTAGGGAGGCCCAGACTTCCCTCTCCCCAGCCACTTGGAGCAGCTCCTCTGGGGGAATCCCAAGGCGTTCCCAGGCCAGCCGAGAAACATAGTCCCTCCAGCGTATCCTGGGTCTTCCTCTGGGTCTCCTCCCGGTGGGACATGCCCGGAACACCTCACCAGGGAGGCGTCCAGGAGGCATCCTAACCAGATGCCCGAGCCACCTCAACTGGCTCCTCTCGATGTGGAGAAGCAGCGGCTCTACTCCGAGTCCCTCCCGGATGACTGAGCTTCTCACCCTATCTCTAAGGGAGAGTCCAGCCACCCTGCGGAGAAAACTCATTTCAGCCGCTTGTATCCGAGATCTTGTTCTTTCGGTCATAACCCAAAGCTCATGACCATAGATGAGGGTGGGAACGTAGATCGATCGGTAAATTGAGAGCTTTGCCTTTTGACTCAGCTCTCTCTTCACCACGACAGACCGGTACAGCGCCCGCTTCACTGCGGACGCTGCACCTATCCGCCTATCGATCTCACGCTCCAGTTTTCCCTCATTCGTGAACAAGATCCCGAGATACTTAAACTCCTCCACTTGGGGCAGGACCTCCTCCCCGACCCGGAGAGGGCACGCTACCCTTTTCCGGCTCAAGACCATGGCCTCGGATTTGGAGGAACTGATCCTCATCCCGGCCGCATCGCATTCAGCTGCAAACCGCTCCAGTGAAAGCTGTAGATCACGAGCTGATGAAGCCAATAGGACCACATCATCTGCAAAAAACAGAGAAGCGATTCTAAGGCCACCAATTATTCAAACATTAATTTGACAAAGACTTTGCATGTGCTAAACGGTAGAGTAACTGTACAGACTTTCAGTGCCTGAAACGAAAGGTTACCGGTACTTGTCATTTGCTTTTGGAAACAAAGTCACTGTTCCACACCTGACAGAGCAGGTTTGCTGCTTCACCAGCTAGCTGAAAAGCTTGTCACACATTGGCTTTGTAAACTCTGAACCTTCAATAGCCGTGTTTCCATCAAGGTTTCTAGGTGCGCATTTTGAAGTATCGCAGCAGAAAAGCTTAATGGAAACGGCAAAATCCGTATTTACTTTCTCAAGTTCGCCAAAAAGTTTATACGCTCGCTTGAGGTGGTTTTTGGGATGTTCGAAAATGAGCAGATGCGCACAGCGACAGATGGAAACACATTTGCCGACTCGTGCTGCCGAAGCGAACATTCACGTCACGTGACTGATCAGCTGTTTCCGCTCCGGACAACATGTAACATCGCTAAAACTAGTTTGTATGACAGAATAAATACAACTCGACCGATAGCAACACGTACCTGAAATATTCTCTCCATTTTGACGAGATGTGTGGCCAGGTTCTGTTTTCAACTGCTACTTCCTGTTTACTGTAGACATGCGCAGTGCTCACGTCTGACGTAATGACGCTGACGTCTGACGTAATGACGCTGTGCGTGGCTTGGTAGATGCGCTTCAAGCCAGCAGATGGAAACA
The DNA here is from genome assembly GCA_038048925.1 of Garcialebias charrua. Lineage (NCBI taxonomy): Eukaryota > Metazoa > Chordata > Actinopteri > Cyprinodontiformes > Rivulidae > Garcialebias > Garcialebias charrua. The sequence goes on from JBBPBX010002851.1 coordinate 60,219, forward strand.
CTTCTGCTTCGCATTAATTTGTATTTACATATTTGCGAGATTTCAAAAATTAGCTCAAAAATCGAAATGAAAATGGATGGAAACACAGCTAATGTGGGTTCATTCTTTTGTCTTGTAATTCTGAAAACCTGCCTTCAGTAAAAGCACAGCAAAACAGCAGCAGCATTAAATGACTTCCTCAGTTCTGTATACAGTGAATGCAGCATAATTTAAAGTTGTGACTAGGCCTGTTGCAATAAACAGTAAATCAATTAAAAGCCTCCGTCTTGTCGAAGCTCCAAAATTCATGGTTGAAACCCGTGCCTTTGTGTAAAAAGTTGTTTTTATATGAAAAAGAAGCTGAGAATTTGTTAGCTGATTTATTTATTTATTTTTTAAGTTTTGTGAAAAATGCTACGCTAAAGAGCTCAAACCACACCAAGCGTCCGTCATTTTGAAAACCAAAAAAGGAAGAAGAGACAGCCCATGTCACGTCAAGGGGCCTCCCTCCCATTTAGAGACACTCTGCTTTTATTATACACCTTAGACATTCATTTATATACATCCTCATAAAACTCACATATAGGAAATTGGGGTGAGCACTATGGTTATGGGTGGCGAGATGACATCATTCTCGCCTACCGTGCCTGTGCTCACTCACAATTATGCATTTAGACAGTAAGGGCCTGGGTTAGAGTTGGGGTGGAGGGGAAACTGGCATAATGCCAGCCTTTGCTCCTTCTCTTTCCCTTTTTAAGTGCACTTTAAAACAACACACATCAACAGCACATTTGGGGACGGGGGTGTATGTGTCGGGTAGAGCTGTCATCGGGCCGGAAATCCACGGCCCTACCCTACCCGAGCCCTTAGTTTAATTACCCAAGCCCGAGGGAGCCCGCTGATTTCCTAGAAATCACCGCCCGACCCGACCCTACCCGATTAAAAAAAAACAACAAAAAAAAAAAAAAAAAAACACTACGTTTATTTATTAAGCTTTTACTGCGTTCTCCCACTCAGCAAAAGAACTTGATGTTGTTCTTCTGTGTTTTGATGGAGGAGGTGTGAGCGCGCTGCTCGCAGTGACTTTTGAAGCTTCAGGAATGTCAGGAATGCGGCAACTTGTTCCGCCGCAGATGAGAGCAGTGTGCGGACGTGAGCGTGCACCTGACGCACGTCAGCTGGTGACATAATTTTGAGCTTGTTAAAGTTAGGCCACAGAAATAATGCAACTCTGTGCAAGTCGTGGATAATAATTTTGCGCTCCAGCACTTCTGCATGTCGCGCAGAAACACCTGCTGCGGAGAGTCTGTGTGTGAGGACTGGCAGTGTTGCTTCAGTTTCTCATTCCAGAGACAAACCAGGTTGGTGGGATATTTGTCACCCTCCAGTTCTCTCTGTGCACGGTAAAATGGTTCGAGAAATGTCACTAAAAAGTCCAGCATGTCGGGGGAGACGCTGTCCAGGCGCGCGCCGCGCGCCTGCTCTCTGGCTGAGTTTGCGCAATTTGGCTGCGCTCAGTGCGCTGCGGTTTTCACCATCTAAATTCACTCTATTAATTATTTCCTCATCAATAAACTTACTGCCTTATATTCTTTACAAGCAGATTAAAACAATTTTATATTGTGTGCATTTTTATTTAGTTTTGTTTGTGCTGTATGATTAAAAAAAACCACATCAAAGCCCGAGCCCGACCCGCGGCCCGCCAATCAAACGCAAAAATATGGCCCTACCCTACCCGAAGTCGGGTAGGGCTCGGGTAGGGTCGGGCTCGGGCAAAGAAACGACACCTCTAGTGTCGGGTCTAGGTTTGTTAAAAAAAAAAAATTCTCTGACCCCCCCCTGGTTCTCTGGGGGTGGGGTCTGGTAAGGTGACGGGCGGTCGGGTGTTGTCTTGGACTATGGGGGGGTTCGGGGCCTGGGGGATTGCCATGGGCGGGGCTGGCATTGCGCTCCCCCTGGGGCTGCTTGGGCCCGGGTGTCCTGTCCTGTCGGCGGGGCGCGGGTTGGGCAGAATCTTGGATGTCTGCTACTCTCCACCCCAGAATGAATGGGGCTACCTCCTGGGTTTGGATGTGGGCTGCCCCATGTAGGAGGCAGGTACATGTCTTGGACCTAGGGGGTATAGAGTGTGTATCGGGATTATGAATGGAACGTGTCGTTATTGTTTGTCTTTCTGTGAGTGAGGGTGAGGATGAGGGTGGGTCTGAATGAGTGTGTCTGTGTATGAATGTTTGTCAGGCTGGGACTTGGGCTGCCCCCTCTCTGATACATCTGAGGCTACTCAGTGTCGCGCTCCTGCCGCGTGGCCACCTGGTGGGTGTTCCTTTGCCTGCGGGCGTGCTTGGGGCCCTCACTGTCTGGGGTTGGGCGCTTGGGCGTGTGTCGGCTCGGCCTGGTGGGGCTCGGGTCTCCTGGTCCTGTCGGGTCTGGGCCTGAGGGGTGGGCGTCCCCGGTGCCCGGGCCTCGGTGTCCGGCCCTGGGGCTACGTTGGTGCAGCGGGCTCCGGCGGGGGCCTGTGAATTTGTCGCTGTTGACCCCGGGGGGTCATTGTGTGTAGTCACTGGTGGGGCTTCTCCTGTTCTCCCCTTTGGTCGGATCTGGGGAGTTGGTGAGTGGCTCGTCCTGTTCGGGTGGCCCTGGGGACTCTGGGCTCGGGGTCCTGCTTGGGGTCTTGGGCTCTGGTTGCCCCTTTGCCTGCCTCGGGCCTTGGGGGGGCGGATCTCTGATTCCTCACGATTACTATTGAATGTTCTATTGGAGGAAACTTTTTCACTTATGCATGCTCACAACCACACGCAAATGGATGCAGGGATGTATATGTAGATATATGCAGATATGTAGATGGGTATATAAATGAATATGAATGTATATGTATGTATACTGTATACAGTATATATTTGTAGGTATGGTATGTATATTTATGGAAATCTACTGCAAGGTCATTAATGTTATTACCGTAGTCTTTATGCATGTGTTGCTGTGTTCTGTCATGTACTTTGCAGGATTGCAGACGGAAGTTGGGTGTGTTTGCCTTGTGCTTTTTTGTGGATCATTGTTTTTTTTTGTTTTTTTTTTACTTTCTGTCTTTCCTTTTCTTTCTCTCTATTATTAAAAAATAAAAATAAAATAATAATAATAATAAAATTAAAAAAAATTAATATCTGAGTGAGAGGATGGCTGTAAGGTGAGAAGGGAAGCCACACGCTGCTCGCTCCCTCACTATCCAGCCTTCGGTTCAAACAGTCTTATACTGCCATCCAGTGGTCAAAAAAGTACTACACAAAAATTAACCAAGATTTCTTCTTAAATTTGACAGTAATTTGACAGGGGGAGTGGTGGCGCAGAGGTTGGAGATGGTGGGCCTGTGGTCGGAAGATCACCGGTTCAAGCCCCGTTACAGACAACATAAAAAAAATGTGGGTGGAAAGGGTGGGACACCCACACCTGCTTCCACCCTCATTCGCCCCACTCTGGGCCCCTGAGCAAGGCCCTTAACCCCTACCATCTGCTCCCTAAAACAGGTCTCTCTGGAAAATGAGTTCTCGTGGCTCAATGAGACTACCTTAGCCTGGTTAAAACCAAACCCTTGTCCTTCACTTCGCTTCGTACTAGGGTCTGGACTTTCTCCATAGAGAACCGATTCTTGCTGGAGGCGTGGCCTCTGCTGAGGTTACCCAATCGTTAACGTTTGGCCGTGACGTATGTTGCGCGGAGCTGCAACATACGTCACGTTAGCCTGTCCAGTCCAGTTAGCCTGGCGAGGTCCAGGCTAACTATTCAGATAAATAGCTCAGAAACCACCCGGTGGATATTTTTTCTGCTACCAGTGTGTAATTATATGGCTCTAATTTACTGACTGTTGGCCAGTGTTGGGTGTAACGCGTTACTTAGTAACGCGTTACAGTAATGGCATTACATTTTTCAGTAACGTAGTAGTGTAACGCACTACTTTGAAAATGCCTGTAATATATTACAGTTACTAACAAAACCTTACATTCGTTACTTGCGTTACAATCAGGACCTTTCGGAGAATAGTTTTATTTATTTATTTTATTTTACCTTTCGGAGAAGAGTTGTGTGACGAGAACGACGGAGCAGACCATAGACATTATATATAGATATCTATGGAGCAGACTGTCACGTGGGGAAAACAAAGACGTACGCGATGACGTCGGAACGTCATACGTCAACGTACATAGACATATAAAGGTACATAGACATACGGCAATGTCATTTTATGGATGGAAGTATTCATATTATTTTTCTTTTGTCACGAGAAAGGACAAGAACATTACAGTAGTGTGCAAGCTATGTCTGGGCCACAACAAGACACTGTCTACTGCTGCGAACTCGACGTCAAATCTTTACAAGCATTTACAAAGACAACACGCTAATGCTAAGCTAGTTGCTAAAGAGCCGCAGAGGGATGGTGCAAGTTTGATGCCGCCACCGTTTAAGCAGGCTCGGCTTGAATTTCACCGCCAGGCAACCACTACAAAGGCTGAGGTAAACAAACTTGTAAACAAACATTTCAGATGTTTTATTTTTTATTTTGTTTTATTTTTTTTAAACAGAAGTTTTACATTTTGATATTGTCATACCTTTTGAATGGCACGTTTACATATGCATTGTGCTTGTTATGTAGCACTGCTGTTTTACTTTTTCATCAAAAATGAGTGTCAAAAAGATCTCTAATATCATTATTGAAAGATAAAAATTAATACAGGTTAAATCTCAGGTATTAGAGTAATCCGAAAGTAATGTAACTAAGTTACTTTCAGAACTGAGTAACTAAGTAGTGTAATACGTTACTTTTTTAAAAAGTAACTAGTAATGTGTAACTAATTACTTATTTTGGGTAACTACCCCAACACTGCTGTTGGCCTATATGAAACATTTGAGATAAAATTCAATTTTTTTATAATTTATTTTCGTAGCGCACCCGAGGCCGTTTGGAAAATGTCAAACCGAAACAATTCCAGCAGATATGACCATTTCGTGAATTGAGTTAGGAACTGTTGAGCTCAGGAACCCTTCTGATATAACGTCAGCTAAGAAATATATTTTTTCTCAGCAAAGAAATAGTTTTTTACCTTTGTTTTCTTGAAAATTCCTTCGTGCCGGCAGCCATTTTAAGCAGGGCAAACTGACGACGTGAGACGACGTTGTTCAAAACTCCGCCTTCTGTTCTCTGATTGGTCCGGTCAAAAATCTACCGGAGAAATCCTTGTCTATGAGAGAAGTCCCAGACCCTAGAACGAAGCGAAGTGAAGGACAAGGGTCTGGTTTTAACCAGGCTAAGACTACCTGGATAAATAACGGGTAAATGAAAAATGAAAAGTAATTAGTAATTATTCTCAAATTTCAAACATCGCAATAATTTCTGAGGCAATTAATCGCCCAGCAAATTAGTATCGTAACAGGCCTAGTTGTGAGGCTATTAAGTTGAATATTCCCTTATCAGTCAGGTCTCTCGGTGCAACACTATTGCTATGGGAATTGTGCCCCCGTGCGATTACCTGAAGAAATACATTCACGCCTTTACGGCAGGGGGCGTCAGCGTCACCCCAGAGGCCCCGCCCTCTGGGTAATAATAATAATAATAATAATTAATTCAATTTATAACGCACTTTTCATTACTGAAAATCTCAAAGTGCTACACATATATTGAATGCTACACACATTCATAAACCGGTGGCGGCAGACTACCATGCAAGGTGCTTTCCAGTCCTACCGGGAGCAACTCAGGGTTAAGTGTCTTGCCCAAGGACACAACGACACATGGTGCGGGTCCCGGGAGTCGAACCGCCAACTTTCCGATCGGGAGACGACTGCCATTACCACTACACCACGGCCGCCCCTTAAGACGCGGACGCCCATCCTACTTTCTCTTTTTGCCCTTCACCTCGCTAAAACCTGAACTTCGTGGGACTTCTCTGTTGTCACATCGCTCGACCAGAGGTGAGCTTGCTCCCTACGCTGAGTGTACAGAGAAATTTCCTACGTATTGCTGGGCTGGCGAAAGCTAGTCCAGTGTTTTCTACTTACCGTATTTTCCGGTGTATAGGTTGCACCTTTTTATGGGTTTTTCAAGGCCTGCGACCTATACACCGGTGCGACCTATATATGGCTTGTTATCACTTTCGGCAAAACAAATTTTTGAATCCAGCTCATTTCACAATTACGTTCATTTATTAAGGAAAAGTTCAGCTCAGACACATATTTGCTATAATTTTTATCAAACAAATAATTGTTTTTAAGTGTTAATCTTCTTAAAAGCCTTGCTGTGCGCTCCTGTGGCAGACATTTGCAGCAGAGCTAAACGTAGGTGCGACCTATACACCAGTGCGACCTATCTAGGGATTTTTCCAATCTATTGGTGATAATTGGACAATGCGACCTATACACCGGTGCGACCTATACACCAGAAAATACGGTAACCTCGAAGCTTTTCTTCCCTTTCCGCAGCTGCTTCGCTCGACGGCGCTAACTACGTCACACTGCTACCCTGCTAATCAAGTAGCAGGCTAGCCAGCGAAAGCGACGCGACGGAGAGGACATCTTCGAACAAAAGGAACTAAAGCAAAGCTCGACGCTTCTCGGACATGGCCCCCGAGAAAGGAAAACGGAAGACCAAGATTCCAAAGAAAACCAGCAGGCCAGCGAGCCCTCGCTCGCGCCCCAGCGGTTGCGGCTACTCCCTGTTGGCGACGGACACCCACGAGGCCTGTCCTGTCTGCCTGGGTATTCTGCACGCGAGAACAGCGCTAGGAAACCCTGAATCCTGCCCACACTGCAACCAGATGCCGGCGGTCGTAAGAAAGCGCCGCGTGGACGCCGTGGCTAAAGCAATGGGTGACGCTGCGGTGCGAAAGGCCACAGGCCCAACAGTACCACTTGCTCCTGAACCGGAGCTCGAGAACACGGACCTGGAATGCAGCGGTCAGGTCGGAGGAGTAAATGGTTTGGACACGTCGGTCCCTGTCAGGGACTCGACGCCCGAAGCATCTGACCAAGACGCTGAGTACGGTTACGAGGGGGAAAGTGAGGACTTCTCCCAAAACCTGGCACCAGCGCTGACGGAAATGGACGCCTCGGTCCCTGCCCTATTCGACTTGTGTTACAGGGCTGCGGACGCACTGCAGGTCGCGTGGCCAGACCCCACACCTCGCCAACAGGTCACGAGGCTGGCGGGGATTTATTTCTATGCGCAACAGCCGACGACTAGGCAAAGAATGTCCATTTTTCCAGATTTCCTCATGGAGCTAAAGCGTTCCTGGGCTGAACCCAGAGCTCCCATGCTGCTGCCGCTCTCTCGGTTCCTGAATGTCGCCGGGATGGAGGCAGCAGGACTCGCCAGCGCCCCGCAAATAGAGGAGACCCTGGCGTCTCACCTAGCCCCGCAACAGCGGGCGTAAAACCAGCACTGCCCAGCAAGGCCTGCCGCGCTTCGGCAAAACAGCTCGATAAATGTTACCGAGCCCAGGGCCTCGCAGCATGCGCGATGAACGCTTCGACCATGATGCAGGCGTACCTGGCAGAGAAGCTACAGGAGCTCTAAGTAACGTCAAACGACGGGACTCTTCGGGAGAGCTCTAGAGTGCGTCCAGACCAAGCTGAAGCAAAGGCGAAAGTAGGCAGAAGCCCTCCGTGAGGTGTTGCCAAGAAGGGGTTTTGCACCCCCCCCCCAGGGATGCCACACGTCGCCCCTGCAGAAGAGACCTGCCTGCGACGGGGAACCTTTTCATCGCCAGGCTGCCCGGCCGAGAACCTCTTCGGTAAACCCAAGCGGGAAGCAGATCCGGGCCTGATGAAACGGGACGACATCACACTATTACAGGTTTGCCCGCCCAAGTGGTACGGGAACCGAACCTTTTGAACCCAGGCTTTATTTGTAAAACGTTACAAGGAGCTGGTGACACGTATGTGTACAAAACGTGATTCTCCTATTGCGTGTAAAATAAAAAACATTTGCTCATTCGTACACAAAAATAAAAGTACCAAAGCCTGCCTTGGTTCTTGACTCAAACCCCTCCTTTGTGGAACACAAACTGCTAGGTCAGACAATGAACCGCAGCAGGACATACAAGCTCTGCCTGAGGCAGTCAGACCTCACAGCGTCCTCTGTCGGACCGACCAGCTCGCCCTGGAGCACGCGAGCCCGCGCCCACACAAAACAAACAACAGATAAACATGCCCTCCAGGCTCACGACGCACGCGCAAGCCTGGAGGGCGTGTCTACCGAACGCATGAATCATGACGACTGTACGTCACGGGCTCAGGCTCCAGTTCCTCAAAGGACCGCCCCCTTCACGGGGGTGCTGCAGTCAAACATCAACCCAGCACGCGCTCACGTACTAAGAGAGGACGTATCAACGATGCTGCAGAAAGGAGTAATAAGTGTTGTTCCAAAACACAAAATGCGCTCCGGTCACTACAGCAAGTACTTCCTGGTGCCCAAGAGAGACCAGTCCTTGAGGCCGATCCTCGATCTCAGGACACTGAACAAGAAAATAAAAACATTCAGTTCAAGATGCTCACATTGCGACAGGTCCTCCAGTCTGTGAGACCAGGAGACTACGTATGCACCGTGGATTTAAAAGACACTTATTTCCACGTGAGCATGTGGAAGAGGCACAGAAAATACCTCCGTTTTGCATTCGAAGGGAAAGCTTAAGAATTCAAGGCTTTACCTTTCGGTTTAAAAATTGCTCCGCGTACATTTACAAAATGTCTGGACGCAGCACTGGCCCCTCTCAGGAGTCAAGGGGTCAGGATCATGAATTACCTGGATGATCTCCTGATTCTGGCTGGAAGCAAAATGCAGGCTCAGTCGCACTCCCGCAGGGTGATCTCTCACCTGGAGGCTCTCGGTTTTGTCATAAACTTGAAAAAGTGCGACCTGACTCCATCACGGATTACCGTATTTTTGGGAGTACAGGTCGACACCACTCGGTACAGAGCATGGCTCTCAGAGGAACGCATTTTCTCAGTACGTCATTGCCTGGCAAGGTTTAGACTGGGTCATCAGGTTCCCCTAAAGACATGCCAACGCCTCTTGGGCCTCTTGGCGGCGGCCATACCCTGCGTGCCACATGCACTGTTGAAAATGCGGGCCCTGCAGATATGGCTAAACAAACAGACACACCCTGTCCCTTTCAGGCGAGCAGGGAAAATTCGGATCAGTTCAGAATGCCTGAAAGCCCTAGAACCATGGAGGGACCCGTCCGTGTTCACGGAAGGGGTCCCGTTGGGACGGGTGTCATCCCGCGTGGTAATCACGACAGACGTATCAAAAACAGGATGGGGGGCAGTCTGCAGAAATCAGAATGCCCAAGACCTGTGGAAACAACATGAAGCGAGATTACACTGGAAACAACAGGAAGCAAGATTACACATCAACTTCCTGGAATTGTGGGCCGTGTTCCTGTCAGTGAAATACTTTTTTGGAATGGGTCTGATCGCATGGCAACATGTCCTAGTGAAATCGGATAACAGGACCACAGTGTCCTTCATCAACAGGGAAGGAGGGACAAGATCCCGAGCCCTCCTCGGTCTGACACAAAAACTGCTCACGTGGTGTGCCCCAAGAGTATTGTCACTCAGGGCGACTCATATCCCGGGCGAACTGAACTACGGAGCAGATTCCCTTTCAAGAGGGCCTCTCTTGGCATCAGAATGGAGACTGAACCCACAGGTCGTGGACCAGATCTGGTCACGGTACAGGAGAGCCTCTGTAGACCTGTTCGCATGCAGGACCAGCTTACACTGTGACGGGTACTTCTCTCTAAAAGAGACAGACGCACCGCTGGGAACGGATGCCTTGGCCCATGACTGGGCAGCAGGGGTGCTGTATTATGCTTTTCCACCCGTCCCTCTGCTTCAGGTGACGCTGGAACGTGTACGCAGGGGAGCCCTCTCCCTGATATTGATAGCCCCCAGGTGGCCACAGAAACCGTGGTTCCGGAGCTCATTTCACTCCTGTCAGGGTGACGGCTGCCCTCTCACAGGGACCTGCTGACCCAGGCACATGGGCAGCTGCCCTCTCACAGGGACCTGCTGACCCAGGCACATGGGCAGCTTTCAGCCTGGCCACTGAAGGGAACAGGCTGAAGGCTTCAGGCCTGACCGGCTACGTTTAAACGGCACACTTAAGATGAGAGCTAAGCCGGCTTAGCTCCTCTATGTAAAAAAAAAAGAAGAAAAAAAAGGAAGGCTGCTTCTTTTCCACCCTGAGGGTGCCTTTTGTCAGCCTTTCTTTGGCGTACCACAGAGCCTGGGCGAGTGTAAAGGCCGGCGCAGAGCTCCGCGCTCGAGCGAGCGCGGCGCCCCGCTGTGTGAGCGCCGTGCGTGCGCCGCTTGTACAAGCCTTTGAACGCTCGCGCGAACGCGCCAAGCTCCAATTTTATGACCGCGCACGCTTGCGCGGTGTCTGACCATAAACTTCCCCGGCGCCGGACTGTTTTGTATGTTACACAAATGAATTAAATTCCTCTTCTTTATCGCTGATCAGGACTTTTCTTTTGTTTTTTTGCCTAAAGTCAAGTAATCGCTTCATCCTCCCTTCACTCCATGAATGAAATGAATGAATTCATGTCCTACCTGGCAGCGGGAGGTTTTAAGTATTTCCTGGTTGGCTATGGGCTGCTGGAATAGCACTCCCTGTTTTTATTTTTTAGAAGTTTATATAACATATAAAGTGATAAAAGACCGCCGCGCAGCAGCGGAGCAAACAGCTGTTCGTCTGGACCAAATCCAGCACTCGTGTCTCATGAGCTGTCAATCATTTCAGTAGGCGTGTCAGCAAGTGACCAATCAGCGAGCTCAGTTGAGTCCCCTTCGTGCGCAGCTGCTCATATTACAACAAGGATCA
>JBBPBX010002852.1:0-11073 GCA_038048925.1 Garcialebias charrua
TATTGTGAAGTAACCAGACCAAGGTCCAGAAGGTCCTGGACGTCACCAGGTCAGACTCTTATTGTGAAGTAACCAGGTCAGACTCTTATTGAGAAGTAACCAGGTCAGACTCTTATTGTGAAGTAACCAGACCAAGGTCCAGAAGGCCCTGGACGTCACCAGGTCAGACTTTTATTGTGAAGTAACCAGACCAAGGTCCAGAAGGCCCTGGACGTCACCAGGTCAGACTCTTATTGTGAAGTCACCAGGTCAGACTCTTATTGTGAAGTAACCAGGTCAGACTCTTATTGTGAAGTAACCAGACCAAGGTCCAGAAGGCCCTGGACGTCACCAGGTCAGACCACTTCCTGTCTGTGACAGCCGCTCTTATTTTGAAGTAACCAGAAACAGTGGCTGTTCCTGAAATGTCCACCAGGGGGTTTATTTCTCCAAAATGAAAAAAAAATTCCCCAAGTTCAAGTATGTTTTTTTAATCAAATGCAGATTAATACAAGGTCAACAGAACAATGAAATGCTCAGGATGAGAAGAACCAATTTGACTCACTAAAACAACAAAGAACAAACAAAAAAATATATAAATAAATAAATCAGATATATATTATAGAAGGGAAAATTGGGGTGTCTATGAGTGCACACCTAATTCTCCAGCTCCCCGGGCGCTTTCTATGGCTGCTCACTGCACCACCTGGTGGTGGTTGGGTTAAATGCAGAGACGAATTTCGCCTATGTATGGGAAACATACACAGATGACAAAAAAGGACATTATTAATATTATTATTATTATTAAAAATAAGTGAGATTAAAACATTTCTGTATTTCTACTTGCAAGAGGCTTTGTTTTCATTCTCCAGATCAATACAGTGTTAAGAAATAGTAAAACACCACAAGTGACATTTAGTATATAAAATTATTAATGTTTGATCATTTTTTATGAGCAAATTAAAATAAATGTAGCCATCAGAGTCCAATACTGTACAATAACCTGCGCTGGCAACCTAACTCCACAAACAAACAAAGAAAAACAAACTCACCAGTTGCCACTTTTAGAATAAACAGTCAGCTGAAGGCTTTTATCACAAACAGCCATCTAAAATTTGAGAGGCATATCAGTCAGAAATGCAAATAGACATTAGATAAAGGGCTTTCAATTATTTAAAACTTACCTGAGCAAGCCTGCTTGAGTCACTGACCACACGGATAATTTTCCAGGCAAAAAAAAAAAAAAATTTAAATGAATAAACGGCCGGAAACACGCGATCGGTAGGTAGAGCTCACGTTGGACGTGTTCAGGGCGTAGAAAACTGCGCCCAGCGTCGTCCCATTGTTTTGTAACGTTGTGGAATAACTGCGCATGCGGCATTTATAACGAGAGTCTATAGATAAGATTCATGCGTCCTCAAAACAGGAAGTACGTCACAATCAGAAAACGTTTTTTGAAACAAACAATATAACTCATCATCATTACTCATAAAATATTTATCCTACACAACTAAAAACATACATGCATATATTTCGAAATATTTTTATTTTATTATTTCATTTTTATTATTTTTTTTTAAAAGCCTTCTATGTAAAATGGTACAGAAGTTCCAGTGGGGCGGCGCCCTAGCGCCCCCTATTGACCAGCTGCCCCTGAACCAGACCAATAACACTTCCTGCCTGGGACTCTTATTGTGAAGTAACCAGACCAGTAACACTTCCTGTCACTGTAAGAGAGCGTGGAGGTTTCTGGACCGGCTCTGTGTCCTCCAGTGTCTCCGTGGTGCGTCCAGGTGACGTCTTGTCTCGTCTCCTGCAGAGAGTCCTTCCCCTGCGAGCAGCAGTTCAACATCCTGACCCGGTTCATCGTGGACCAGACCCAGACCCCCAACCTGAAGGTCAAGGTGGCCGTCCTGCACCACATCCTGGCTCTGACCCGCCACATGGACCCCGCCCACTTCGTCAACTCCAGCGAGACCCGCCTCGCCGTCTCTCGGATCATCACCTGGACCACGGAGCCCAAGAGCTCCGACGTCCGGAAGGTAGGCCCCGCGGGTCCAGAACCCCGGCCCGGTCCGTTCAGTGTTTGATGTGTTTCATGTTGGTTCTGAACCCCCCAGACCCTTCAGAACTGGGCGGGGCAGGACCTGTCAAGGCGGAGCAACACCGTGGCCTCTCTGCCGGGGGAGGGGCACCTGGAGGACCAGTGCAAGCAGGTAGACTGAGACCGGGTCCTGGTTCTGACTGAGTCCGGGTCATGGTTCTGACTGAGTCCGGGTCATGGTTCTGATCCTCTGCATGTGTCTCATGTTTCTACTTTTCTTCTTCTAACAAACAAATTTAACGTTTTGTCTTTATTTTCACATTTTTATCCAAAATAACGTTCAGGACGTTTTCTTAAACAAAAAGATAAAATTACGTTAAAAATAATAAAACATAACTCTGGATGTTTCTCTGCAGGTTTCACATAGAAGAATAGCAAAAAGTAGTGGCTTATACACCGGGAATTACGGTAATTTAAGACCAGAGGAGGTTTGGTTCAACAGATTGTTCTTCAAGTTTGATTTAATTTATAATTCAGCTTTAGTTGATAAACCTTTAATTAATAACTGATCATCAGAAATCAGAATATTTCTTTATTGACATTGCCATTGCACCAGGGCACAATACAACATGACTGATTACGCACATTCGTCTTAAAATGGGACGAGTGCGCAAAGCCGCAGCCATACGGTGCCACCACAATCTTACATATGAAAAAAAGGGAAGATAACATGAGGATAAGTTGTGGTATTACAAAAAAGATCTTTCACATCTTGTCTGTTTAGACACCATATGAGAAATCAAAAAAACTCTATATTTAGGACAAATCACATGTGCATTTTGAGGTTGAGGCAGTGAGATTCTGTCCATGAGCCATTTCCAGATAGCAACAGTTCTGTTGATGTTACCAGCCGGCATCTCTGATAGCGCTCACAGAAAGTTCTCCGTGGAGGGGGAGGGTAGCGATAGGTGGACGCACCTGGTGTCCTCAGTAACACGTCTCAGGAGAAATTTGATATCCAGCCTTTCCAAGGCTGTTTGGGGAGTCAGATAGAGATAACATAAATATTTTTCACTTCAGGCACACAGTGTAATTTCTGTAGCCTTGAGTCCTGCTGGACGATCTGATCCAATATGATCCAATTGTGGGAACTTTTCACTGATCCGAGCTATGACTCATCCTCCAGGTGTTGACCACAGCGTCCACGAGTCCCAAGCCCTGCGGGTGGTCTGCGATTCTCAGAGATCGCGTCCACCTTCCGGTTTAGCTCGTAAATCAGCTGATGTATGGAGGTCACGGCACGGATCACACTCTCACTTTGACTCGGGAGCTTCGACATGGCATTAATCACAGCTGAAGTCTTCCTCGTTTTCCGATAGATCAGTGTTCCACAGACGGCAAAAAGCAGAGCGCCTGCTATCATAAATCCAATTTTGTACAAATCTTCCACGTCCTCCACAGACAGCACTGACAGACACATCACTTTCCACTCGCCCCAGGAATCCATGACGGATCCCCCAGGGTGTGTCTGTGCAGGGCAGGCTGGTTCTCCGGGACCCTGCCGTCTTGTAGAAAAAATCTTGTCAATAGAGTTGATCGCCCACGAAACTAAATCCATCGTCAATTTGCGTTTGAGAGGATTTTCTGAGGAGCAACAGACAAGACAAGAAGCCACGCAGGGGGAGGGAAGGAGCGAGGGTGAGAAGCTGCTGCCTCGTCCAGAGCCGGAAGTAGTATATTTTATTTGAACTGTGGGTGTGGACCTGTCAATCATCTGATTGATACCATCAGAACTCTCCCAACACCGAGCAGCCAGTCACAAGACTGTTGTTGTTGTTGTTGTTGTTGTTGTTGTTGTTGTTGTTGTTGTTGTTGTTGTTGTTGTTGTTGTTGTTGTTGTGTTGGCGTCTCCTCTGAGGTAAACAGATGAAGGTCCTCTGGTGGTCCAGGTGTCTCCTCCAGGTGTGGTTCAGGATGAAGACGTGTCAGACATCTTGTTTGTGTTTGTGTGTCCAGGCAGCTCAGGCGGTTCTGATCGGACTCTTTGAGCTCAACACTCCAGACTTCACCATGCTGCTGGGCGCTCTGCCCAAATCCTTCCAGGACGGGACCACCAGGCTGCTGCACCACCACCTGAGGGCCGCCGGCGTCGCTATGGTAACAAGCAGCGCACGATACGACGGCTCTGCCGCTGGGAAACACTGGAGCCCAGGTTCAGGGCGGCCATCTTGTGAGGAGCTACGTGTCCTGTCAGTGGTCCAGACTCCACAGAATCAGACCTAAACCAGAAAGTCCATAGCTCCTGCCAAGATGGCACCGCTAGTTCTCATGTGGTTAGCGTAGCCTGCGTTGGTCGTTCCAGTGCTTCAGTGGGTCTTCAGCCTCCACTTCATCGTCTGGTTCAAACTGAGGGGTGGAGGGGGCGGAGCCAAACGAGCCGCTGAAACCGGACCCAGAGTTCTGAGAGAAGTTTCTGTTTTCACCTGCAGCCATCTCCCGTTAACTCGTGTGGTCGGACGCCTCCACGCCCCCCCAGCAGCCGCCGCAGCCCCCTGACCTCGCCCACCAGCCACGCCCCCAGGTACGCCTTCACCTTCAGAAGCACGTTTAAATTGGAATGATTTAAATAATATTCATAAATAAACACTGAAACTAAATAAAAACTACAACTTCATTCTGGTGGAGTTGGAGCTTTTTCTCTTTATGATCTGCTGCTGGACGTTCTTGCTTTTTTTAGGTGCAACAAAGCTCCACCCCTTTTTGGAGGAAAGCTGCTAATTTAGCTTTGACGGGCGGTAAATGGAGAAAAAAGAACTTCAGCATTACGAATGTTCTGATCCTGATAAATATAACAGACAAGCCACCTCCCAACAACAACACTTTTTCAAACTTAACTCCTGCACTTAAATTTTTTGTCCAAAAAGGGGGCGGGGCTTTAGAAGAAGCAGGAAGTGACAAAGTAGCTCTCCATGATATAAAGTCACATCAAAGTTTAAAAAGTTTCTCCTTTCAGTCAAACTACTTCTTTCTGATTGTTTTATTGTTTCCTGATGTTCCCCACACCTCCTCCTTCTTCTCCTCCTCCTCCCCCGCCCCCCCACACTCACTTGGGTGCAGTCGGCCGTGGTCTTGGAGCTCTGACGGGCTCTCTAAAGTCCCTCCTCTTCCTCTCTTTTCCTCCCCCTTTCCTCCTCCTTCTCCTGCTGCCTCCCTCAAGGCCTCACAGCGAGCTTACTCCCCCAGGTAACCCCGCCCTCCTCACCCTCCACCCCCTCCCTGACGTGAGTTCTCAGACGATGATCCTCCATCTTTGTCTTTGTTTCCTGTTTTTTATTTCAGTGTTTTAGTTTCTGCTCCACTCAGTTGTTCTTTCAACCACGTGCACATAATTCATGTGCACAACATTCACGTGCACAACATTCACATGCACTAACATTCACATGCACAGAATGACAGGAAACAGCCTTTGTTTCATGTTTTCCATGAAGCTTGGGGTCAAAGGTCAGCGTTGCTCACAGCAGTGAGGAGAACTTGTGAGCTTCTCTAGATGTTGGTGACTCTGACCATCACAAGGTTCTGCTGGTGTCAGTCCACATGTTTGGTTCTGCTGCAGCTCGTTGGACTACGACAGCGAGAACCTGGACTCGGAGGACATCTTTGTCTCGCGGTGCGGCGTCCAGACCCTCGGACGGCGGCGCGGCCCAGAGGACCTGACGGAGTCGCCCAGGCCGGACTGGGACCTTCGTCTTGGTGGCGACCCGACAGAGCGCTTGGCTCTGGACAACAAGACGTCGCTGCTCAACGCTCCTCTGCTGCACCCGTTCAGCGGGCTGCGCCTCAGAGAGTACGACCCGTCCAACTACGTGGACGCGTCGGCAGAGAACGCCGCTCGGTTCCAAGACGAGCGGCCGAGAGACGGTGAGAGTCCGTTGTCCTGACCCGTCGGGCCGGGTCCTCAGTACTCTGACTGTGGTTCTGTCTGTGTTTCTGTCTGACTGTGGTTCTGTCTGACTGTGGTTCTGTCTGACTGTGGTTCTGTCTGACTGTGGTTCTGTCTGACTGTGGTTCTGTCTGACTGTGGTTCTGTCTGACTGTGGTTCTGTCTGACTGTGGTTCTGTCTGACTGTGGTTCTGTCTGACTGTGGTTCTGTCTGACTGTGGTTCTGTCTGACTGTGGTTCTGTCTGACTGTGGTTCTGTCTGACTGTGGTTCTGTCTGACTGTGGTTCTGTCTGACTGTGGTTCTGTCTGACTGTGGTTCTGTCTGACTGTGGTTCTGTCTGACTGTGGTTCTGTCTGACTGTGGTTCTGTCTGACTGTGGTTCTGTCTGACTGTGGTTCTGTCTGACTGTGGTTCTGTCTGACTGTGGTTCTGTCTGACTGTGGTTCTGTCTGACTGTGGTTCTGTCTGACTGTGTTTCTGTCTGACTGTGGTTCTGTCTGACTGTGGTTCTGTCTGACTGTGGTTCTGTCTGACTGTGTTTCTGTCTGACTGTGGTTCTGTCTGACTGTGGTTCTGTCTGACTGTGGTTCTGTCTGACTGTGGTTCTGTCTGACTGTGGTTCTGTCTGACTGTGGTTCTGTCTGACTGTGGTTCTGTCTGACGTTCTGTCTGAGTTCTGTCTGACTGTGGTTCTGTCTGACTGTGGTTCTGTCTGACTGTAGTTCTGTCTGACTGTGGTTCTGTCTGACTGTGTTTCTGTCTGACTGTGATTCTGTCTGACTGTAGTTCTGTCTGACTGTGTTTCTGTCTGACTGTAGTTCTGTCTGAACAGGGTTCTGTCTGACCGTAGTTCTGTCTGACTGTAGTTCTGTCTGACTGTAGTTCTGTCTGACTGTAGTTCTGTCTGACTGTAGTTCTGTCTGACTGTGGTTCTGTCTGACTGTGTTTCTGTCTGACTGTGATTCTGTCTGACTGTAGTTCTGTCTGACTGTGTTTCTGTCTGACTGTGTTTCTGTCTGACTATGGTTCTGTCTGACTGTGGTTCTGTCTGACTGTGGTTCTGTCTGACTGTGGTTCTGTCTGAAAAGGGGTCTGTCTGACCGTAGTTCTGTCTGACTGTGGTTCTGTCTGACTGTAGTTCTGTCTGACTGTAGTTCTGTCTGACTGTAGTTCTGTCTGGCTGTAGTTCTGTCTGACTGTGTTTCTGTCTGACTGTAGTTCTGTCTGACTGTGGTTCTGTCTGACTGTGGTTCTGTCTGACCGTGGTTCTGTCTGACCGTGGTTCTGTCTGACTGGGGTTCTATCTGACAGTGGTTCTGTCTGACCGTGGTTCTGTCTGACTGTAGTTCTGTCTGGCTGTAGTTCTGTCTGGCTGTAGTTCTATCTGACTGTGTTTCTGTCTGACTATGGTTCTGTCTGACTGTGGTTCTGTCTGACTGTGGTTCTGTCTGACTGTGGTTCTGTCGGACTGTGGTTCTGTCTGACTGTGGTTCTGTCTGGCTGTAGTTCTATCTGACTGTGTTTCTGTCTGACTATGGTTCTGTCTGACTATGGTTCTGTCTGACTGTGGTTCTGTCTGACTGTGGTTCTGTCGGACTGTGGTTCTGTCTGACTGTAGTTCTGTCTGGCTGTAGTTCTGTCTGACTGTGCTTCTGTCTGACGGTGTTTCTATCTGATTGTGGTTCTGTCTGACTGTGTTTCTGTCTGACTGTGATTCTGTCTGACTGTGTATCTGTCTGACTGTTTCTGTCTGACTGTGGTTCTGTCTGACTGTGGTTCTGTCTGACTGTAGTTCTGTCTGACTGTGTTTCTGTCTGACTGTGGTTCTGTCTGACTGTGGTTCTGTCTGACTGTAGTTCTGTCTGACTGTGGTTCTGTCTGAGTGTGGTTCTGTCTGACTGTGGTTCTGTCTGACTGTGGTTCTGTCTGACTGTGGTTCTGTCTGCAGTTCCGAGGCGGGACAGCGCTGACAACAAGACGGTGAAATCCAGAGGCGTCCCCGGTAAAGCCAGAGTGGAAACTGGTTCCTGAGCTTCAGGGTCCAGATGTTCAGGGTCCAGATGTTCATCTTGTCTCTGTTGTGGTGCAGGTCCAGCCGAGCAGCTGGAGCTGGTCGCTGAGCTGCTGAAGGAGCTGACCCAGGGCCGGTCCGGGGCCCGGGGCCCCCAGGAGCGCCGGGGGACTCTGCTGGAGCTGCTGCAGGTGTCCCGAGAGGACAGTCCTCTGGTGTGGGACGAGCACTTCAAGACCACGCTGCTGCTGCTCCTGGAGACGCTCGCAGACAAAGACGTGAGGACGCCGCCCGTCTCCACGCAGGAAGTGTCGTTGTGTCTGATTCTCACGGGTTGTGTCTCCGTCAGCACCTGGTGCGAGCGCTCGCCTTACGGGTCCTGAAGGAGCTCCTGAGGAAGCAGCCGGCCCGCTTCAACAACTACGCTGAGCTGACCATCATGAAGACCCTGGAGACGCACAGAGACGCCCACAAAGAGGTGAGCACACGCTTCCAGAGCGCCGCCGTTCCTCCTCGCACGTTCGCTTCATCCCCTCTCCTCCAGGTGGTGCGAGCGGCCGAGGAGGCGGCGTCCGCTCTGGCGAGCTCCCTCCAGCCCGAGCAGTGCATCAAGGTCCTCTGTCCCATCGTCCAGACCACGGACTACCCCGTCAACCTGGCTGCCATCAAGATGCAGACGAGGGCCATTGAACGCATCGCCAAGGAGGCGTTGCTGCAGCTGTTGCCCGACGTCACACCTGGGCTGCTGCAGGTGAGGCTCCGCCCCCTCCTGCAGACGGATCTGATGGCGGTTCTGATTGTTGTTTTGTCGCTGCAGGGCTACGACGACACGGAGAGCAGCGTGAGGAAGGCCAGCGTCTTCTGCCTCGTGGCCGTTTACTCTGTGGTCGGAGAGGAGCTCAAGCCTTACCTGGCACACCTGACCGGCAGCAAGGTACCTCCTGTCAGAGAGGCGGAGCTTCATTTGACAAAGTAGAAACGCACAATCCTGTAAAACATTCTGATAACATGGTGTCCACTCAAACCAGTTTAAGATTTTTTTGACGTCACTGGGATGTGATTCATGAGAAGAGCCAGGGAAAAGACGAACTAACAACAGCACGATGGATCAGTGGTTAGCACGGTTTCTCCTGGGTTCAATCCCTGGTTGGACCTGAAGTTTTTCTGTATGGAAACAAAGTTCATGTTCAATTATCCAAGTACCAAACCCAATAATTCTCAGTCGGGTCATCTGGACAGTTTCTTTTTTATAGAAACTGTCCAGATGACCCGACTGAGAATTACTGTATTGGGTTTTCTGTATGAAGTTAGCATGTTCTTCTCGTGCTTGCGTGGTTTTCTCCAGGTACTCCAGTTTCCTCCCACAGACTGCCTTCAGGCCCAGGCCTCCTTTACAAAAGAGATCTGTGACATCAGTGGGATGTGCCTGGTTAAATTAAGTTAATAAATAATAAATGAAACTACATGAATGAGACAAGAGTGTGAGAGAAACAAGGTACCAAGTACTCAACCCTGAGGAACTCCTGGGCTCAAACTGCTGGAGTTTTACTACTAACACCGTTTAATTTTTCTGTTGTACAGGGTTAGGAAGGAAGGTGCCGTTTTAGTTGTTGTGAGATGTGTTCTGTTCCTGGTTCTGATGTGTTCTGTTCCTGGTTCTGTTCCTGGTTCTGGTGTGTTCTGTTCCTGGTTCTGATCCTGGTTCTGATGCGTTCTCCTCATGCTCCTGCAGATGAAGCTGCTGAATCTCTACATCAAACGGGCTCAGACGTCCACCTCCAACAGCAGCAGCTCCTCAGACATCTCGTCCTATTAACTGCAGCTTCTTACATCCAGAACCGATCTTTGCAGGACCGAGTCCAGGAACGTGTGTCGTTCCTGCCGCCGCCGAGTCCGTCCGGCTTCAGAACCGTCTTCTCCTCTTAGTGGAACTTCTTTTAGAACCTGAAGACTGGGCTTAAAAGAAACTGAGGTAGAAGCCATTTTTAGAGTCCTGGTTCTGATCTAGAGCTGAAGTGGTTCTGAAGAGGAACCCAAGGTGAGTTTTACATCACTGAGGAGGATGAGGACACATGTCAGTATTTTTATTTATTTAGGGCTTTAAACACTTTTGAGAAGAGATCTGAGCTTTGACACATCAAACCTGTAAAGAGTTCAAGTGAATGTGAAGAACCTCGGCCGGTTCTGCTAACTGGACCCAGTGGGCTCAGACTGAAGAAGAACATGTGAAGCTGCTGTGATGGCTGGCCAGTGATTCTATATGCAGACGATGTTGTGTTCTGCTCAGTGTGACACTTTCCAGTCCGGAAAGATCAAAATAAAACAACTACAGATGGATATAAAATCACTTTAATAAACTTTGTTTTAACAAAACCAAAACGTTATAACTCGTCAAAGATCAAGACAGATGGATCACTCTGAATGAAGAAGCTCCGCCCCCAACAAAACTACAGGGAGTCCTCGACTTACGTACGAGTTCCGTTCCTGTCTGGATTTTTTTATGTAAGTCGGAACTCGGAACACGTGGCATTTGTAAGTCCGGATTTTTTGATGTAAGTCGGAACTCAGGACACGTGGCGTTCGTAAGTCCATATTTTTTTATGTAAGTCGGCACTCAGAACACGTGGCATTCGTAAGTCCGGATTTTTTTATGTAAGTCGGAACTCAGAGCATGTGGCGTTCGTAAGTCCGGATTTTTTGATGTAAGTCGGAACTCAGAACATGTGGCGTTCGTAAGTCCGGATTTTTTGATGTAAGTCGGAACTCACACCTTCTCTTTTTCTCCATTCTCAGTCAGTGAGGTAAATAAACTGTTAAAAGATCTTGATCCTAAAAAATCTGCAGGTCCAGATGAACTTCCACCTTATTTCTTAAGGCTGGCTGCTCATATCATCACAGTCCCTGTGACCCACATCTTTAATCTGTCCATAAGCCAAAACACCATTCCGGATGCTTGGAAAACAGCCTTTGTTCTTCCTTTGCTGAAGGGAGGTGACCCCACCTCATTGAACAATTATCGACCGATCTCTAAACTCTGCATCTTAGCCAAGGTTCTAGAAAAACTGATAAACTCTCAGATCAAAAACTATCTGGACTC
>JBBPBX010002852.1:25160-60400 GCA_038048925.1 Garcialebias charrua
AATTTCACTCAGAACCTGTGGAGTTCAGGAAAACACACAAAGACACGTCCGAGTGTTTTTTAATGTCTGAATGTTCATGATTCACTCTGTCGTCTTCCATTTTACTTCCGTACATCTTTCAGCGCAATTTTTGTCTCGTAGTTTTCATCTGTTTCAACAAGTCATGAATCAAAACGTTCGGCTCTTTCAGGACAATCCTGCTGTGACTTTTGGTATACTATCGGTGCAACTTTTAGAAATATTTAGCCTTTTCTGACATTTTTTTCATTAAAAAATGAATTGAGCTCATTTTCCACCCATCAAATCTTCTGATCTGTTTACAACCTTTTACTGCGCCTTTCACATTTTGTTCTGCTTCAGCTTCTTTCAGCTTCCTGCTGCAAACTTTTTTCAGCTACTTTCAGCGGTTTTGCACTCCTTTCAGATTCTTTCTGCTAACTACAACATTTTTGTGCTTCTAACTTCTTTCTGATTATTTCAGCTTGTTCATGCAAGTTTCAGCTTTTTATGCTATTTCAGCTGCTAGCTGTTTTCAAGCTTTCTTTAGTCTTTTCAGCTAATTCCACATTTTTTGCACACAAGGTAGTGCCATGGTGGACTGAAGACTGTACCAGAACAATTAAAGAACGGAATAAGGCCTTTAAAACCCTTCAGAAAAATATGTCAACTGAAAACCTAATAGACTACAAAAAGAAAAGAGCAGTAGCTCGTAGAACTATTAAAAATGCAAAGAAGACAACATGGAGAGACTATTGCTCCAGCATAGGATCAGAAGTTAAACTTCAAAACGTTTGGTCAATGTTTAAGAAAATGAGTGGGAAAAGAAGTGCAGTGAAAATACCAGCATTGATTAGAGATCAAGAAATTATTGTTGAAAATAAAGATAAAGCTGATGTACTGGGTGAAGCATTTGCTGCAGTGCACAATGGGCAACATCTAGGAAACCTACATAAACAAAAAATGGAACAGAAACTCGCAGAATTTAGTGATGTGGGAAAAAAGAAAGCGGAATCTTTATCTACATTAGATGAAGACATTAAACTGACTGAACTAAAAACAGTATTAAATAATACCAAATACTCAGCTCCAGGAGAGGATAATTTATGTTATGCAATGTTCCGTAAACTCCCAGCAGTTTCATTACACCTAGTTCTTGAGCTGTTTAATAAAATATGGAGAGAGGGAGAGATTCCGACTTGTTGGAAAAGAGCCACAATCCTTCCATTCAATAAGCCAGGAAAAGACACTTCTGATCCCAATAATTATAGACCCATAGCATTAACGTCTCACATGTGTAAATGGATGGAGAAAATACTAGTTAACAGAATAATGTACATCTTAGAACAAAGAGAACTCATTAGCAAATATCAGTGTGGATTCAGAACAGGGCGGTCAACAACTGATGCACTAGTTAGAGTTAGTAATGACATAGAAAAAGCACTCAAAATGAAAGAAATAATGGTGATAGTGTTCTTGGATATAGAAAAAGCCTATGACTCAATGTGGAGAGATGGATTGCTAATTAAATTAGAACAAATGGGAATAGGGGGGAGGGTGTATAATTGGATATCAAGTTTCTTCAATGATAGGAAAATAAGAGTAAAGATTGGGGAGGAATATTCCAGAGATTTTGATATACGAAATGGCACACCACAAGGGAGTGCTATTAGCCCAGTGTTGTTTAATATCATGATTAACGATATATTTTCTAATTTAAATAACTGCATTCAATCAGCACTTTATGCAGACGATGGGGCCATTTGGATGAGAGGACGTAATGTGTCTCATGTTATTGGAAACATTAAAAGAGCACTTAAAGAAATAGAAACGTGGTCATATGAATGGGGATTCAAAATTTCAGTCAGTAAATCGTGTTGTATGGTTGTTACGAATAAAAGGAATGTAAATATGGAAACGTTGACATTATATAATCAACCTTTAGAAATAGTTTCCGAATTCAAATATTTGGGTTTGTGATTAGATAAAACGTATGCATGGAAAGTTCACATTAAACATGTAGAAACTAAATGTAAGAAAGTGATTAACCTAATGAAAGCAGTAGCTGGAAGTGATTGGGGGGCGGATAAAGAATCTTTGTTAAATGTATATAGAGCACTAATGAGAACAACTATGGATTATGGATGTATAGTATACAATGCAGCAGCAAAAACAACATTGAAAACTCTTGACACGTTGCAATACAGGGCGTTGAGGATAAGTACTGGAGCAATAAAATCCACTCCCACTAATGCTCTTTTAATAGAGACAGGAGAGACTCCGCTAGAAATTAGGAGAATTAAGCTAGCACTTAATTATTGGAATAAACTAAAAGGTAGCAACAGTGAAAATCCTGCAACAAAAATTATACAGAACTGTTGGGAGTACACCAAATATCAAAGGGCTGGATTTGGATGGATGGGAAATAAGTGGGCATCTATTTATGGTTTAGAAAACAAAATATTCTCCAAGTGTAATTCAATAAGTGTTGTACCTCCATGGTTATTTCCAAATACTAAAATTGATATGTCAGTTGTAGAAATGAAAAGTAAATGGAATTTATATGAAATTGGGTTTAATACCAGTGCTTACCTTAGACAATCGTATTCCAATTATTTACAGATTTACACAGATGGCTCTAAAAACACACTTGGGTGTGTGGGAATTGGGATTTACGTTCCAGAATTTAAGACGACAATATCCAAACGCTTATCGGATCAACTGTCAGTATTCACAGCAGAGATGGTAGCAATAATCGTAAGCCTGCAGTGGGTAGAAGAGGTCAGACCGGACAGAGTGGTTATTTGCACAGATTCAAAGTCGGCCTTAGACAGTTTACAGTCTAAAGGAGTATGCAGGAAAGATCTTATAATTGAAATATATAATAGTCTGTACAGGCTACACAGGGGAGGGTTGGACATTCAGTTTTGTTGGGTGCCTGCACATGTGGGGGTGAAGGGAAATGAAGCTGCAGATAGACTTGCAAAGAAGGCTACGGGAGCACAAATAACAATTCCTATCGCATTTGGTAAAGGGGAAGGAAAAGCATTGATCAAGGAGAAAGGAACAGAAATATGGCAGAAAAAATGGGATGAAGATAAAAAGGGGAGAAAGTTATATAAAATACAAGAGTCAGTGAAAATACAGAAATTCAAAGAAAGAAACAGAAGAGAAGATGTAATTATGATGAGACTGAGGGTAGGGCACTCTTGTTTGAATGACTTTTTATATTTAATAGGGAAAAGAGTTAATGATAATTGTGAGGCTTGTGGGGTAAAGGAAAGTGTGGATCATGTACTGTTGACGTGTACAAAGTACACAGCAGAAAGGGAGAGGATGAGGGAAAACGTAAGTGAGGTGGGGAGAGAATGGAGCTTGAAAGGGATATTGGGAACAGAAGGGAATAAGGAGGACATCAATAAGACAAGGAAAGCATTACAGTATTTACATTTTTACATCGCACAAAACTCAGGTATAGATTGTAAGTGGAGTTAAGAGGTTACACACTCCTGCACAGTAGGTGGCGGTATGCACCTAACAGTTGTTTGCGATCCGCCATAAATCAAAAGAAGAAGAAGAAGAAGAAGCTCTTCCTGTTTGCCCGTTACTAGTCTAGTCGTGTTCTGCTCGTCTAGCTCTCGTCTCGTGTTTTCAATTTCACCTTCGCCCTCGTTCAATTTCAACTTTCGACTTCGCCATGTCTGACGTCGATTCCTGCGCCTCCGGGGACTCCCCGGTCCTCATTCCGGCCACCGCTGGTCCTCCTTCCCCTGCTCCCACCCGTCGGAGCTCTCGGCGCGCCTCGCGCCCCGTTTCCTACTCCCCGTCTGCATACCTGCAGTCTAGGGGCATCTGCCCGGCGTCCGGTCTCACCTCTGCCCAGCTGGAGTCCCTCGCCGAGCTGGTTCCATCCGGCGACTCTTCGCCTCCTTCGCGGCAGCTGACGCCCGTGTCCGGGAAGCGTACCAGGAAGCGGTCTCCACCTCCCGCCAAACGCAGCAGGGGCCGTCCCCGTTCCTCCGGTGCCCCCGCTCCGGACCCAGAGCCGGTCCCCTCCACGAGCCGCTGCGTTCCTCCTGCGCCGGCCGCCCGTGCCCCGGCCTCCTCTCCGCCTCTCTCCCCGCTCCCCGGCCGGCGTTCCGATCAGCCTTCGCAGGTCCATCTGTCCTCTGAGCTGCTCGCCTCGCTCAACGAGCTCGTCCGGTCAGTCTCGGCTCTGTCCGCTCAGCGTCAGCCCTCTGCTCCAGCATCGTTGCCGGGTCAGTCAGCTCCCCTGCCTGGTCCCGTGGCGTTCACTCTCGCCGAGGCCCGCTCCGCTCCTCCACTGGGTAAGACGTATCGTTACTTGTCCACAGTCGTTCTGCTTTGCCTCGACGTGCCTCATTTTTGTCTTTTATGGTCAGTTCGCTGACTTGCGCCGCTCCTAGCTCTGCTGCTAATGCTAGGTCGGCTCTTCTTCGTTGATTTTCGCCCGTTCTGCAGCGCCGCCTGGTGCGCAGGCGGTGGTACTGCGACTGCGTCGTGTTAACTTGCCAGGCAGATGGCGCTGTTGTTCCACCATCGTTTCTTCATGTCTTGCTGGTTTATTTTACACAAACCTTCACCTTGTGTAGCTTTAGTGATGTTTAATCTGTTTAAATTCTGTCGCACTGGCGTCGTTTGACCTGTTGAGTGACTTTGGTATGTTTAAATCTGTTTAATTTCTGTCGCACTGGCGTCGTTTGACCTGTTGAGTGACTTTGGTACGTTTAATCTGTTTACATTCTGTCGCCCTGGCGTCGTTTTACCTGTTTAGATCGTGTCACGTTGGTAATGCTTGCACTGTGGATGTTCTGTGCGGTTGGTGATCGAGGTGGCTGTACTCGTGAGCTGCCTGGTGCTGTCCTGACTTTAATTGTTTTTCTTCATGCTCTCCCTCTTTAGGCCAGCCGTACATGCCGGCACATGCTTCGATTTCCCCGAGGCTCCGTGCTAAGATCCTGCAGGGGCAGCACGTTAATCTGGTTTCCCTGCTGCTCCCCTCCCCCCCAGTCGATCATCAGGTGGCCTCCTCCTCAGAGTTCACTGCGGTCTTCCGCTCCGCCGATCCCCGCCTGTCCAGGGACCTGTCCGTCGGCGAGTTTGTGGCGGCCTTTGGGGTTTTCCGGGATGTTCTTTGCTCGGTCTACCCCGAGCGTAGGGTTGAGCTGGACGCCTACCTCGCCTTGGTGGTAGATCTCAGCCTCTCGTACGGCAGGTCCCTGTTCTACCGTTACCATAACGCCTTTTCCACCAAGGCTGCTGCCATCCTGTCCCGATCAGGGATGCGTCTTGACTGGTCGGTCCTGGACACTGACCTCCTTGTCATGCTGACCCACGCGGCCCCCTGCCACTCCTGCTCTGCTGTCGGCCATCGCAGTTCCCTCTGCCCCTCTGTCCCGTTTGCCCTGCCTCCTCTGCCCTCCCTGCTGGCGCCCCGTTCTGTTGGGGGTTCTGTTGGGGGTTCTGTTGGGGGTTCTGTTGGGGGTTCTGTTGGGGGTTCCGTTGGCGGCCTGCGTACGGACCGCCGCGGTCGTCGGGTGGAGGTATTCAATAACATGCCTATTTGCAACAATTTTAACCGTGCCGTCTGCTCTTTCCCTAACTGCAACTTCCTCCATGTGTGTAGCATCTGCAGGGACGCACACCCGAGGTCCGTCTGCCCTCGCCGGTTGGGTCCCCCGAAGGCCCTCCCCGGGTCCAGCCGCTGATTTCCCGTTTTCTGTCCACCCCTGTTTTGGTTCCTGAGTTGGCCTCGCTGCTTCTGTCTCACCCCGATCGTTCATTCGTTGATTTTCTCCTCACCGGTCTTTCCCAGGGTTTTTTCATCGGGGTTTCCTGCCCTCCTTCTGCCTCCTTGGTTTGTCCCAACCTGCGTTCGGCGCTCGCCGAACCAGACGTAGTGGCCCTGCTCCTCCGCAAGGAGGTGTCTAAGGGCTTTATGATCGGCCCCTTTGTGTCTCCCCCCTTTTCCCCCTTTCGAGTCAGTCCGTTGGGCGTGGCCACTCGTAAGTTTACTCTTAAGAAACGTTTAATTATCGATCTGTCCGCCCCTCGTTCTGGTCCCCATCCCAGCATCAACTCCCTTATTCCTAAACCCCCCTTTTCTCTTTCTTACGCCTCTGTTGACCACGCCATCTCCCTGATTAAGACCGCTGGCAGGGGGGCATGGCTGGCCAAGGCGGATATCTCCGACGCCTTTAAGGTCTTGCCTGTCCATCCCTCTCAGTGGCACCTTCTTGGGGTCAAATGGGACGGCTCCTTTTATTTCTCCGTAAGGCTCACCTTCGGCTGCCGTAGCAGCCCTAGCCTGTTTGACAACCTTTCGGAGGCTCTTTGTTGGATCCTCCTAAACGTCCATAGGATCCCGGCCGTCCTACATCTGCTGGACGACTTTCTTCTTGTGGACCCGCCTTCTCCGTCCCCAGGGCCCTCTCTCGCCACGCTCCGTCGGCTCTTTCGCCGCGTGGGCGTCCCCTTGTCCGACGAGAAGACGGTGGGCCCGTCTACCCGTTTGGAGTTTTTGGGGATCACGCTTGACTCCGAGCTGATGGTAGCTTCCCTTCCTGAGGATAAGCTCGCCCGTATCCGGGAGTTTTCTCGAGCTTATGCCTCTGCCGTGTCCATTACGAAACGCCAGCTTCTCTCGTTGCTGGGCTACCTCAATTTTGCTATCCGCATAATTCCCCAGGGCCGCTCTTTCATATCTCGCCTGCTCGATCTGGCTAGATCGGTCCCTGCCTTGGGGGATCGCGTCTCTCTGGACGAGGGCTGTCGTTCCGATCTGGCTTTCTGGGCCAAGCTGCTGTCGGATTGGAACGGCATCTCTTTCTTTTATGACGACGTCGTGCAGTCTGCGGATTCTCTGCAGTTCTTCACGGACGCCGCCCCATCCTCAGGTTTTGGGGGGGTTTTCCAGGGCCGTTGGTTTGCGGGTGAATGGCCCCCTTCATTTCCCCGTGCTGAGTCTTCGGCCTTTTATGAAATCGTGCCCATAGCCATAGCCTGCTGCCTCTGGGGTCGTTTCTGGAAGAGGAAGCGCATCTCTGCCATGTGCGATAATCTCGCCATGGTCGACGCCATCAATAAAGGCCGCTCTCCCGTCCAGTCCATCATGCCCTACATCCGCCGCATCACATGGCAGTCCGTCACGGACAACTTCATACTGTCCGCTCGCCATGTGCCCGGTCACTCCAACGTCCTCGCGGACGCTCTGTCTAGATCCCGATTCCAGGTCTTCCGTCGGCTCTGCCCATCAGCCGATCCCTCTCCAACTCAATGCCCCGATCTGGGGGATATCGCTTTGTATTAGCGTCCCCGTCACCTGTCAGCTCCTTTTAGCCACCCTTAGTTAGCATCAACCCGTGTGTTAGTTTTATCATCGTTAATAATATGCAATAACGCGGCTGCTCTCCCTCCTTCTGCTTCCAGGTCACCCGTCGCCTCTGCCCGTCTGTCGTTCCTTCGGTCCATTGCCCGGACCTGCCGATCCTCGCCCCGTCGCGACCTCCTCGCTTCTCCCGCTCCTACAGTCGGCCCGTGTCTACATCCGCTCAGGTTTAGCCCCTTCCACTCAGCGATCGTATTCATTCGCTTGGCGCCTGTACGCTAAGTTCTGTGCGGCTGTTGGGTCCTCCCTTCTCCCGGTTCTCGTACCCACAGTCATAGCTTTCATCACGTACTGTTTTGACCATCGCCGTTTCAAGCTACCTTACATTAAATCCCTCCTAGCTGGCATTAACTTCCATGCACAACTTCATCATCTGGGTCCACTCCCTAGTTTGTTCTCCAACCACGTCATTAAACTCCTCCTGAAGGGTTTAGCTAAGCGTTCTCCTCCCCAGCTTGACGGCAGACGACCAATCACTTTTTCTGTTCTTAAGAGACTTCTAGTAGCCCTCCGGTCCTCCTCCTATTCGTCGTATCTGAAGGCGCTCCTTTCAAGCGTGTTTCTCCTGGCCTTCTACGGACTCCTTCGGGTCGGCGAGTTCACATCTCGGGGCAGCTTCGATCCTTCAGTAGATCTAACCCCCGATGATCTGGTTTTCTTTCCCGACCATTTTGACCTCTGCCTCAAGCACTCGAAGGGCAAAGGCCCTGCAGTTGTCTCCATAGCTCGCATAGACGGCCCGTATTGTCCCTTCCGTGCCATGGTTAGGTTCATCTTTAAACGTCGTAAGCTCTGCCCCTCCATCGGTCCCTTGTTCCTCACTCCCGACGGCACCCCCATGACTGCAGTATGGTTCGTCAGATTTCTCAGGAAATCCTTGGCCCTATGCGGCCTTCCCCCTCTCCATTACTCTGGCCATTCCTTTCGGATTGGGGCTGCTACCTCCGCCGCTGTTCAAGGTGCATCGGGGGCATCCCTCCAACAGCTAGGTCGCTGGTCTTCGACAGCCTACTCCTCTTACGTCCGCCCGGATCTTCAATCAGTGCTCTCTGCTCAACGCTTGCTCAGCCGTTAGGTGAGCTCTAACATCACATACTAGTGGTAGTGTCCTCCTGCTCTGTGTCACCTCCCTCTTTTGACAGCTCAAGCCAAATCACTTCCCCTTTTTGTCTTCTCTCCCTGGAATGGGGCTAGAGTCCATGCACGCTCGCTCTCGGTTGCCCAAGCGAGGCTCGTTCCCGGGAATGCCGCTGTCGCCCATTCCAAGAAAAGAGGCGTCGTTGCCCAGTCCGTGAAAGGAGGCCGTCGTTGCCCAGTCCACGTAAAGAGGCCGTCGTTGCCCAGTCCGAGAGAAAAGAGGCAGTCGTTGCCCAGTCCACGTAAAGAGGCAGTCGTTGCCCAGTCCACGTAAAGAGGCAGTCGTTGCCCAGTCCACGTAAAGAGGCAGTCGTTGCCCAGTCCACGTAAAGAGGCAGTCGTTGCCCAGTCCACGTAAAGAGGCAGTCTTTGCCTAGTCCGTGAAAAGAGGCTGTTGCCCATGCATGCCCTCGGGCAGCCAGACCCTCGCCAGCTCGGCCCCGGCTTTTCTTTTTGGGGGGTAGATATCCATAATCTATCTCCCTATGCCGGACATTCAAGCTCTCAGCAGTCCGGCATGCATGCCCTCCGCCGGGGCCCGAGCGCCAAAGAAACCTTAATCAATAAAACATTTTAATTGTGTTCTCTCTCTCGTTTTGTGAGTCTCTTCAGGTTGAAATGAAGTCGAAGACGCAAATTCAACAATGGCAGGACTCACAGCTGCATCGAATCACTCAACTGTCCACCTGGATACAGCTGCATCGAATCACTCATCAACTGTCCACCTGGATATGAGGCACCCCTTTCCTCAGCTCTTCCTGTTTGCCCGTTACTAGTCTAGTCGCCTCCCTCCACCTCCCCGTCTCCTCCCGGGGTTTCTGGGTCCTCGGCTCCCCCCTGTTCTGCGTCCCGCCTCCGCCGCCTGGGGTTGTCCTGCTCGCCTTCGTCTTGGTCCTGCTGCTGTGTGCATTCCTGCTTCCTGTTCCCTGCGACCCAGCCGGTCATGGCAGATGGCCGCTTGTCCTGAGCCTGGTTCTGCTGGAGGTTTCTTCCTCTCGAGGGAGTTTTTCCTTCCCACTGTCGCTTCGTGCTTGCTCAGGATGGAGGTTCTGCGCTGGTGTTCGTCTCAGGGTTGTCCGGAGCCGTCGGCCGCTGGCTGGCCGTCATTCACGTACCGGTGGGATGGATTGGACGTCTGCGATCCCTTCTCCACCACCGGGTTCGGGTCCCGGGGGGTAGATATCCATAATCTATCTCCCTATGCCGGACATTCAAGCTCTCAGCAGTCCGGCATGCATGCCCTCCGCCGGGGCCCGAGCGCCAAAGAAACCTTAATCAATAAAACATTTTAATTGTGTTCTCTCTCTCGTTTTGTGAGTCTCTTCAGGTTGAAATATATACAGATGTATGATATTAATAATAATAATAATAATAATTATATATATATATATATATATATATTACATTTGCTGAAATATCTGATTTCGAAAGCAGCAAAACACAACTTTAGAAAAGCTTTGATTGCATAATACCACTAAAATTCACACAGCGCCGCTCCAGATTCGGGTCATGCGAGGTTGTGGAACGTGACGTGGTATCAGCGACACCATCTACGAGCCAAATGAAAGAAGGCCTCTGGAAATATTCAGGCCTTAAACGGCATTACTTTCATTCACACTGATCTATTGTGCAAAGGTTTGCAGTGTGTAGGTGTACCATCTTTCTGCTCATCTTCAGAACTTTGTTTTACAACAAACAGATTTTACAACAAATCTGCAACTGGTCCATTTTTTCACTACAATTATAACAAATTCAGGGGGAAACTAGCTATTCTAGCACCATAAACCAACGAGGTAGATGATAAATATTGCCTCTCTTGGTTTTTGTTTTTAACACATGCATCTTTTTTTCCATTTCACATCTGTACAGAGACCAAACAAAGTAAAAGCTCTGCTGAAATGGGTCAACCTTGCGACTTCCTGTGTCGTTGTGGAATGAGGGCTGAGTGGTGGGCATGTGTGTGTGTATGCTTGCTCGTGTGTGTGTGTGTTTACATGTCCTGTCAGGTGGTCCTGGTGGTGTACGTGTGAGTGACAGCTCGTAATAAAGCGTGGTTTGACATTTAACTATAACACAACTAGCAGCATCCGCTCACCTCACAGTTACCCTGATGCATGCTTAACAATCCAGGTAGAAAAATCTAAAAAAGCTAAGTCTGGTCCTCTGGACATTCAAAGAACAAAACAAAACAAAGCAAAAAAACTGAAACGTTTCGTCTCCTCACAGTTGTTTTAGCAATATTTAGCCCCTGTTGCGAGAAAACACTCGGCACATGATTTTCAGCTATTTTGAAAGGTTCACATTAAATTGATAGTTTTCTATTAAACTACATTCAAAATTAGCTGAACTACTCTTTAGATTGTGCTTGTTTCAACTATTCATCTCATGTCTCCAGTACTCAGTAGTCATGTCTCCAAATACTGCCGTATTTTCCGCCGCCCTATAAGTCGCTTCAGTCCAGGTAGTCCCCGACTTACGACGGCCTCGACTTACGATGTTCCGACTTTACGAACGAGCTCCGTTGAAAAACATTGCATCGAGTTACGGCGGAGATGCGACTTTACGTCGGAAAATACGGTACCAAAACCGAACTTAAGGGAGCTTGGGAGCAGGAAACAAAACTTATGGTACGTCCACACCTAGCAGCGTTTCAACAGCAGGAGCCTCCAGTTTACATTCAAAGTCAATGGGGGACGCGCCTCCATGCGCGTATTGGCGTCGGACGTCACGTCACGTGCGTGTTGAGCGTGCTGGAGAGCGTTTTTCCGTGCACGTGAACCCGCGTCAGCCTCCAAAGCACGCCTTGAACATGTTGATGATTTCGCCGTTCAAACTTTCAAACGCCGTTCAACTCTCCCTGATTGGTTGATCAGGGAGAGTTGGGGGGAGAAGAGAGGGGGAGTCCCTATGTGACGCGGAAACGAGGGGGCGGGGGTATTGCGCAACTATGTGACGTATTGTTTGTGGGACACAGAAAAAACCCGCGGAGTCATGGACTATGGAAGAGAAACTCATTGTAGCTGTGTGTTCGCGACAAGTCCTTCACGACCAGTCAAGTCTGCTCCACAGAGACAGAAATAAAAAGCTCCTCGCCTGGCGGAGTGCAGTGAGGACTCGGTATACCGGTAAGCTCCTCCCACACACCCCGCCGCAGTTTCGCGTTCAGGTCTGGACACCAAGTGCGTCCACTTGCGTGCGTGACGAGCTTTTTGGAAGTTGAAACGCTGTTCGGTCTGGATGTACCATTAGAGGAGCTTGAAACTTACAGGAGGGTGGGGGGTTGTGGGGGGTTTCCACTGACGCGCTCAGGAGCAGGCAGCAGGCAGATCGGAGCAGATAGAGGAAGAAATGACCATGCAGCTCCCAGTAAGAAATTAATTATTTTTCCTGATAATGTGTTAGGATAGGCTAAGTATTGAATGTGTTGTGTTAGCTAACCGTTTGTAAATAAAGTTCTGTGCATGTTTATGGACCAGTATCTACGCTTATTCAGTCTCTTGTTGATAAACGGGTGTGCGGCGCAGCGTTAGCATACATTTTCCGTCTTACGGCGAAAATCCGGTTTTATGAACGCCACGTGTAATGTGTTCCGACTTACGACGAATTCGTGTTACGAACGGTGCGTAGGAACGGAACTCGTTCGTAAGTCGGGGACTCCCTGTATTTGTCTAATGAGGTGGAAAAATCCATAAATACGTCACTTCACCATACACGTCACCTCTATTATGTGTCACATCTAATCCATTGTGTTTGTTTCGCGTCACCGCTGGCAACCCGGAAATGTGGGCTGGCGTTGTGCCAGAAATTGATGGGCTGCCAAATGGCGGCCGCGTGAGCATGCACGTGAGGATTTTAACAAGAATTTAACAAGATTAACACTTAAATGTGCTGTGTATTATTTGTGTGCTCAAAATGACAGCAAAGATGTGTCTCGGTCTAACATTTGCTTATTAAATGCACTTTGACAGTCAAATCAGCTGCATTTTAAATCCCTATACGCGTAAGCGGGCACGCTTAGAGGGCCGAGCCACTGTTCATCTCTTCATAATTTAACAAGATAAACACCTAAAAACAATAAAGTATAAAGTACAATTTAAAAAAGACCAATTGTTTTTGTCTTAAACTTTTTTGAATTGGTCATAATAGCCACTTTTACCTATTACATGACATAACAGCATGCCCTACTACTGTACTGTACTCTGCTGCCATAGTAGTGTTAAAAAAATTTTTGTCAGAATGAATGAAAACAATCATATTTAAGCCAAAAATTGGTTTATAAATGTGGGAAAAATCCATAAATATGTCGCTTCAGCCTATAAGTTGCAGGGCATGTAAATTATTCAACAACAAAAAACCGCGACTTATACAGTGAAAAGTACACTAGATTAGACATTGCACAAGTTTTTAGTAGTTTATGGTCAAATTTCTATCTACAGATATTATTTAGTGGAAGTGAAAGGAAGCCACTGGTTTGAAAAAAGTGCAGTTATCAGCCACTGATGAAGGGCCTGTGTGTGTTTGTCACATTACCAAATCAGCTCATGAACCACTTAACAACTTTAATGAAACTAAAAGAGTAATCACTGGACTAACGTCAGTAACTCTAACTTTTTCTGTCAACTCTGTTCAAGATGGCTGCCACAGCCAAGCAACTGCAGAAAACCACTGACTTGTATTATAACTAGAGAAGGGACCAGAAGATGGAAGTTGAAGCCACAAAGAGCAAGTGCCCTCTAGTGGCTGGCAGGTGGCCATCTGCACAAATTAAACATTTTACTGACAAGAATAAAGAGTTCAGGACAGGTGTTGATTTGTCACCTAGTTCTGGCCTTGTTGCAGTATGCTTAAACATTTTCATATATAATGATAATATATAATAAGTACTTATTTGAGACTTTAGAGCATGTGTGTCAGTCTCAAGGCCCGTGGACAAAACATGGTCTTGTTAACATCTGATCTGACACACAGAAGATATTTTTAAAGTAAAACATTTTCATTTCTTCTCATGTCACTCACAGACTTCTCCTGACAGTTGGCCAGCTATGAAGCCAAGAAAAATGTATTTTTCAGCAATCATTGATTTTAAAGCAGGAAAAGCATCAGAGAATGTCAGATGAGATCAATAAAACTCTTGAGGAACCTGCAGCCAAGAAAAGATGTCAGCTATCTGACTGGAGGGAATGTAGTGACTGAAATTAAAAATAATAATTTCAAACCAAAGGCCCGTGTTTTCATTCATTCTAACCAGTATAAATAAAGGTTGAATAAATGAAAAAAATGGGCGTTTGGTTTGTAATAAATTTTAAATGCTGGCCCCCTTTTTTAACTGAGTTTGACACCCCTGCTTTAGGTGAAATACCATGGTTCACAGACAAGCTCATCCTTCCCCTCCAGAAAGGTCACGTTCCATGTCCCAAGAGCCAGCTTTGGTAAGCCTGGGTCAGCGTGCCAAGGTCCCTGCCTCTCAGGGCCGGATTTATGCAGGGGCTTACAGGGGCTTTAGCCCGGGGCCCCGGAATTTTAGGGGCCCCCAGAGCCTCCGGACCCGCCCCCTAAGTTTTTTTTTGTGCACGGATAGTCTCAAACACGTTGTCTCACAAAGGAGAAAACTGTTCTTGTTAGGTTTTATGTAAAACTGGATGATTTTATCTTTTATTCGCTTCAGCGCGGCCGGTCCCCTCCCGCTGCCGGCGGGGGAGGGAGGGGGTGTGTGCGGCCGGTCCCCTCCCGCTGCCGGCGGGGGAGGGAGGGGGTGTGTGCGGCCGGTCCCCTCCCGCTGCCGGCGGGGGAGGGGGGGTGCGCGCAGCCGGTCCCCCACCCACCGCTGGTGATAAGGAAGAGAAAGTGGAGGTGGAGGTGAATGGAGAAATAAAAAGTGCAGGAACGGAGGCAAAGGAGCTGGTGTAGGAGAAAGCAGGGGCGGCTGTAGAAGAAATGGAGCTGGGGCCCCCCAAACCAGGTGAAGAAACAAGGGAAGAGAAAAAATGAAGTTGCTGCAAGCGTGTTGCAGGGAAGTTTGTGTTGAAGTCCAGGCAACAATAGCTATTCAGTGATTTTATTTTGTGATGGAAGCATCATATTCTAGTTTCAAACCCTAACATGTGGTTTTGTATTTAACCAGTTCAGGGTTGTTTGTAGTTTGTGACAACTGGCATATTAAAGTTGTAAGTTGTGAAAACTTACTATTCAGTCATTTTCTGCTCATCATCTGAACCAAAGCAAAACAAACAATATATATATATATATATATATATATATATATATATATATATATATATATATATATACATATATATATATATATATATATATATATATATATATATACACACACACACACACATACACACACACTCCGGTATATATATATATGGGCCCCCCAAGATGACTCAAGCCCAGGGGCCCCCATCCTCCTAAATCCGGCCCTGCTGCCTCTTAAAGGCTGAGTTAGACTTTCGCTTTGGTCCGCAGGCTGGAGCGCGCCCGCCACGCGTGCACTGAGCAGTGCGGCGAAATGCGTTTACAGTGTCGCCTCAGTGTTTATAGTTGTCCCACGGCGGCGCATGGCAAAGTGCTGTTCTTTTACGGACCAGCAGGAGGCAGTACCCTCTAAAACCTGTGCATATGTTGCAAGAAAGGTGTAGAAGAAGAAATCTACCGTAGAAGAAGAACTGTTTGACGTCACACAACAAAAACAAATAGCTTTCTGCTCGCGTGCTGAACTGTTGTCTTTATTTGCGGTTTTAATGCATGGAGTCAGCGGAGGAGAAAGCGATCACGTGACTTTTGGCGAAAAAACAAAAGAAAAGTCCGACTCCAGATCAGGAATGAAGGATAATTTAATACATTTTGTGTCACAAAACATTCCTCCATGCGTCGCGACTCCGTCTCCACGACCACAGCGGCGCAAACAGCTGCAGGCTCCGGCGTGAAGAGGGTGAAGGCTGTCGGTCAATCAAATCGTAGCGCCCACCGCGCGCGCAGGGCTTGCGGAGTTTCAAAAATTCAGAGGTGCACGGCACGCGCTAATCCCCTGCGCGGGGCCAACGCGCAGGGGCGGGGACTGTGAAATTGCGTCACTTTTGGAGCGCGCACCCTCGCGCGCTGCGCGTCGCGTCAAGTATAAATAACGCCAAAATTACACCACACGCGTTGCGGCTCCGCCCCGCTCCGGTCCGACCTCCGCAGCAAATACGCACCCATTATAATCAATGACAGAATTTACACTGGCTCCGCACGGCGGCGGCGAGCAGCGGAGAGCGGACGGCAGTCCGTCAAAATTAGAAATTTTTCTATTTCTGCCGGACGCCGGAGCTGTGCGGAGGCACCAACAGGAAAAGGAACGAGCACAACTTCCGTATTTACAAAATAAAATCACCACGGGCGGACTAATCCTAGCTCTATACGGATTTATTTGTACAAAAATGCTTTCAAACTATCATTTATGACTACGCCTACAAACGCAATACAAGAAATAAATAAATAAATAAAGTATTTTATTCTGAAATGTAATACATCACTTCCTGTTGCTCAAACCATGTCCTGTCGCTCATTTACGAGAGAAGATCAAGGCAGCAGTCTCTACTGTTGTTCTCCTTCTTCCACCGAATGAATTGTTTTGTTCTGACTTACTTATTTATCACTTGATTTATCGCGCGATCTCGTAAATCCCGCGCATGCGTCTAGGAGCGGCGCATGCAGGCGGACCTGAGCTGAGCGGAGGAAGTGGAAACTGGAGTTTGAGACGCTCAGCTGCGACCTGCGGAGCGGAGCGGACCGCAAGTAGTGTAATTTTGGCGTAAGGCTGCTGAGCCGGACTGGGCCCATGGGTGGAGGCCTAGGGTCACCAGGTGCCTGCTGACGAGCCCCGCCCCCAGGTCTGACTCCAGCGGCGAGGCACGTTAACCCATGTCCGGGCAAGAGACACTTTAATTTTTTGTTTGTTTGTTTGTTTATCAAGAGATCATACAATAGATGACATTTACATGCATTTTACAAAACTCACATGACTTCTCCAATTTTTTCTTCTTTTCTCCCCCCCTCCCTCTCCCTCCCACAACAAACACAACTCACCCCCCTAACATAACCAAAAACAAGACAGAATGAGTTGGAAAAAAAAGAAAGAGAATTTTTTATTTATTTAAATAAAATAAAATAAAATAAGGAGGGGGGGCGAGATAGGACGGCATTGAGAAGCTAAAAAGAAAACAATGTTTTACCCATTCATTTATCCAGTTCAAAATTAAGTCACATGGTGATGTGATGAGTCAGTCACATCAGTCATGGAGGCAGAGATATTACATATGACACAAAGGGTGCCCACTTATAAGTAATTTTTTCTGAACTACGTTTCACTGTTAATAAAAAATGTCCATCTTCAAGAACGATCTTACAGTATTAAGCCATTGTAATGTGGATGGAGGTGTGGGAGATTTCCAGGCGAGCAGAATACAACGCCTGGCGAGAAGAGAACAAAAGGCCAGGACCTCCCCCTGCTGGCGGGATAGGTTGAGTGTGGTCCCTGGGACTCCAAAAAATGGCAATTACTGTAGTGGATCACTTTGAATCTGGATCCTAAAAACTCCTGAGAGTATGGAAAAGAAATATTTCCCAAAATTTTGTAAGTTCGGGCAGAAGAAAAACATATGACTTAAGTTGCAAGGTGAAGCCTGACATCTATCACACTTGTTTGGAATTGAAGGGAAATTTTTAGATAGACAGGATTTTGAGAAATGTACTCTATTTATTACTTTAAACTGTATTAACTGTAGGCTGGCACATGGTGTACTTTGGTGTATACTGAGAATAACTTTATCCCACCATGAATCTGACAGTTCAACACCCAATTCGTGTTCCCATGCAGTTCTGGTTTTACCCGATGAGTCGGCCTCAATTGTCATAAGTTTTCCATAAATATTAGAAAGAGGAGATTTCAGGTTGGGCTTCAAAACTAGGAGTTCGACCGATGGTGGGTCAGTAGGAAGAGTCGGGAAATTTGGAAACCGCGATGAAACGCAATGTCTAATTTGGAAGTAAAGAAACAAATGTGAAGTGGGTAGGTTAAATTTAGAAGACAACTCTGGAAAACTAAGAAATAAACCATCTTTATAAAGGTCTTTCATTGTTTTAATACCTCTCTCATGCCAAATTCTGTAGGCAGCATTAGTGGATGCTGGAGAAAAAAATGTGATTCTTTAATAACGGCATTTAATTAGAGGGTGATACAAATTTAATATGGGACCTAAATTGTGACCAGATCTTGAGTGTTGAGAGCACTATAGGATTTGTAATCAAAAAGGCGTTCAATACAAGATCAACTGGACTTTATTTGTTGCAAAAGACGTTAACTTTCGACCCCTATCCAGGGGGCTTTTTCAATTCACTGAAACCAAAATGTGAGCGTGTGGAGTTATAACAGTCTAAAGAAATCACGCACCATCATATGTAAATGTACAAATTTTGGACAGAGAGCACAGATGGTTTGAGAGGGGTGTGAAGGAAGCTGTTTATGTTAAGAGAGAAAAACCTTCTCTTAACAGAGGAGGAGGTCTGAGATTTCAACTTTCCAAGACTTACAACTCAGTTTTGGAGTTGATTCCCAGACGTTTTACACCGGATGGGAGCAGAGGTGTCTTGTCTGTGAATTAGACTAACAAAGTTGTTTGAGAAACCTCTGTTGTTGGTTTGTGAGGTGGTTTTTGTCAATCTACATACAGCTGTGAGACCTCAAGGGAACCCCTACTGTTAAGGTGTGATCTGTCAATTTACATGTATGTGTTACCTCAGCTTGCAATTTACGTATGATGGTGCGTGATTTCTTTAGACTGTTATAACTCCACACGCTCACATTTTGGTTTCAGTGAATTGAAAAAGCTCCCTGGATAGGGGTCGAAACGTCTTTTGCAACAAATAAAGTCCAGTTGATCTTGTATTGAACGCCTTTTTGATTTTATCATGTCCTGGACGACTGAGAATCTTCACCAGCATATAGGATTTGTAGTAAGAGGATAGTTTGATTGGTAGTGATGAATAAATAATTGAGGCAGGTGAAAAAGATGCAGAAATCGATTGAATTTCAAGTTTACACCAAATCAGATCAGGTGAGTTTAGCCAATAAGTCAGTTTATGGATATGTGAGGACCAGTAATACATTGTAAAAATTGGGTAGAGAAAGACCACCATTTGTGGTGAACTGTTGCAATAGAGAAAGTCTCATTCTGGGGCCTTTCCATTCCACACAAAGGAGGAGACCATCTGATCTAGGGACTTGAAGAACTGTTTAGGCAAAAACAGAGGGATACTTTGATATAAAAACAGAAGTCTAGGTAGCACATTCATTTTAATAATATTAATCCTACCAATCAGTGAAAGAGGGAGAGAGTTCCACCTCTGAAAGTCTGATGCGATTTGGGAGATTAGAGGGGCAAAATTCTGAGAAAACATTGAGGGCAGAGTACGTGTAATATTAATTCCCAAGAACTGTACCATGTTTTCCGCCTGATAACTCGCACCTTTCTATAAGTCGCTTTGTCCAATTATTGGCAATAAATTGGAAAAATCCATATAACATGTCGCACCTCTTCCGGCTCTCGACAAAGCAAGTCGCATATCTTTTTGCTCCTTCCCTCCCTAAGTTTTTCCTCCTCCCTGCTTGCTTTTTGTCTCGTCTGACTCTTCAGCGCTCACTCGAACCAATCTGCGATGGATTTAATAAATTGGGCTGTTTCTTCAATAGATACGATTTTTTCCACGAAGCGGACCGTGCCAGGAGAAGCTGTCTGTCCCTCTGACACACACGCGGTTGGATACATGATGGATTCGTGGGGACAGTGGCAGCCTATGTGTCTGACCGTCTTGACTGTCGAAGACGTGGAAGATTTGTGGATTATTGGTCTATTGGTGGCAGCTGCTCTGTTTTTTGGCGTCAGCGGAGCTGTCTGCTACTTGAAGCTGAGGAAGACTTCGGCGGCTATCAGCGCGCTGGCGAAACTTCCTGATCAGCAAGATTCTCTGATCCGGGCTGTGAGCTCCTCATCCCAGCTGTTGTACGAGCTCAATCGCACGTTGGGAGCGACGGTAGACCACCGCGGACCTGCAGGGCGCTTTGGAACTCGTTTACAGCCGCCCGGGCTCAATCAGGGCACAGATGGGGGTTCATAGATCGGAACCTCATATGATTTGGAATTTTGGCCCTGAAACAGCATCTGGACTTGGAAGGCTGCAGTGAAAAGAACACTGTGGTCTGGATTGAAGATAAACAAAAGACTATCTAATCTGGTTTCTGCACACGTCCTTGAAAAGAAGACTGTTTGGAAACTATTCTCCTGGAGCGTAGAGCTGAAGAGACCTTGCTGACCTCCCCCCCCCCCCCCCAGAGATCTCTGTGCGTGCCTCGGATAACGCCCAGCTGAACAAACTGCTGAACTGTGTTCTCTGAAGTTACTCGCAGACTCTATATCTCCTTGCATGTCGTCAAAACTGCAACAATGGCCCTCATGCACGAAACAGTTCGTATTCTTATCCTAGATGTCTCCTACTTTTGTTCGTACGAAGTGTTCGTACGAACATGCCACGTCAGATCCAACAAACTCTTCTATCCACAGGAAAAGCGTGTAAACGGGCTGCTTAAAGTTGATGAATCTCACCTGTTCTAAACAGCTGCGCGTGCACGCGTGAGCTTATTTACATAATTCCCACCCCTCAAAACGCCATATAAGGCTACGTTTCCTGCCTCAGAGGCAGAACGTGTACGTTCATAAAATGACAGCGAAAAGTAAAAAAGAAGAACTCTACCGGTGCGGAGGATGAAGTTCTGTGGTCTCTGAGGACAAGAAAAGAAAATCTGTCCTTATTAGCAGCGTCACTCATGGAAGTAAATGACCAGCTAAAACCAAAGAAAGTTTGTTTATAATAAATGTGGATCTCGAAACATGCATGCGTACTGGTGGCTTACTGGTTAAAGCATTGCACTGTTAGCTGTTCCTAACCTTTTTTCTACACCTCGTGGGATCGAGTCCCACAAGGTATGATTCTTTTTTTTTCCTTCTTACTTTAGATTATTTATTCATTCCAAATTAAAAAGGCTTTATGCTTTATTTCTTGTTGTATTGTAAATAGTTTTCTTGTGTTTTTTAAATCTGGAATGAATTAAAAAAAAAAACGTTGTCCTCCCACGGGAGGCGATCCCATGACCTTCGGAACTGCGACGCAGTGCTCTACTGACTGAGCCACATCAGAGCTATGACAGCAGCTGGAGGAAGTCTGTGTAAAGTCTGGCTTACCGAAGTCTGCGATACCGCGGCAAATTAAACTTAAATTAATTCATGGTTTAAGTTGATTTCAGTTTGAGATCTTCATATTAATATTGTAGTGTTAGAAAACGGCATTGATAACAAATTGATTTTCATTTAAATACTTTAATCCGTTAGTCATTATTACATTTAAAATTATAATTCGACTTCAAACAGAACCTATTGTCAAAAACAATTGTGGTGCGTTACTTTTTTAAACTCTAAACATTTCCTAAATAACGAAATATGAAGTTATTTGTGGAGTAATGCTGTCTGGATGACAGCAGACGGACCGCTCGTAAAATATACGACAGGTCCGGACCACACGTAGATTTTGTTCGTATCTGAAAAAAATCGTAGGATACGTGAACATTGTTGAATGCCACAAATGATCCTAAATCACTCGTAAGCACAGTTTAGGCACAAATCTGTGCGTACGAACGGTTTGTGCATGAGGCCCAATGTCTTGTGTGGTTGTGCTTATGCTGATAGAGTTTTTGGGACTTTATCATGGAGTGTCTTCAGGCAATCTTTGATAGATTCTTTTTTTGAATATCACAAATGATACCTATTGTGTTTTTCCTTTTTCCATATCTGATTTGCTCTTCATCCAGGACGGATGAGAGACGGCCGCGCTGATGAACATGTCATGTGTTTTGAATTGCAGCAGCTTAACATTCTCTGCCCCTCCTCTGGATGACTGTGTTTACATTATCACGTTGTATTGGTGAGAACTGGTGCAATGTTAATAAAAAATCTCTTATCTCTCTCTCTCTTATCTCTCTTTATTTAAGTCGTATCTATTATGCGTCACCGCTATGTGACGTGTCAAGCGCCTCATTTGCCCTGCTGAAAATGGCGGCCACAGAAGCATGCACGGAAGGACTTTTAGCAAGATTAACACGGTAAAAACAATTATTTGTCTGCTGAAAATTAGAGCAAAGATGTGTCTTAGCTTAACCGTTCCTTAATAAATTCACGTAATGGTTAAATCTGCTGGATTTAAATTGTTTTGCTTTGACGTCTTCCAAACGGTTGCGCGTGCTGTGAAAATAAATTACTGTATAAATAAATCAAATTCTAGCTCAAACAGCTCCAACAGCTAACAGTTTGTAAATGGCCACCAAGTACAGGTACTCCCCGACTTACGAGCCCATCGACATACGAGGTTCCAGACTTACGAGCTGACTAACGAACAGTAAAGTTGTACAGAACATACAGAAAATACAGCACTGGTGTGTTTTTAGATGAAAGTGTGTTAGCTAACAGTTTGTAAACAAGTTTCTGAGCATGTTTATTGTAATGTTCTTATTATTATCTGGAATAAAACATTGAGAAGAAGCCTCGTGTGCTAGCTTGATAACTTCTTTTTAATCAACTTGTTCTACGCTTTGTACATGCAGTAGCCTACAGCTCCCCTAGCGGTGGATTCAATAATAACAGCTATCAGTACATCCTCTTTTCTGACAGGTTTTGAATAACAATTCAAACTCTTAAATCACTGTTCAAACTCTGAAAGTATTAACACTCCTGACATTGAACATGTTATTTCTAATACAACAATTCTGTTTATCATCAAGAATGTTTTTTTTTTATCTT
Source organism: Garcialebias charrua (assembly GCA_038048925.1). Taxonomy (NCBI): domain Eukaryota; kingdom Metazoa; phylum Chordata; class Actinopteri; order Cyprinodontiformes; family Rivulidae; genus Garcialebias; species Garcialebias charrua. Next base: position 47,592 of record JBBPBX010002852.1, read on the forward strand.
AACCAGTATGACCAAAATAACTACTGCACAAATTCTACTTTACATTTCAACAAGCAAACACAATCTTTAACAAATTATTCTTTTTTTTTTTTTAACACAATAATTCACAATTGTTCTATGAGCCTAGGTCGGGAAGACCTTCTCAGTGTCTCTGTTGTAGGTGAAGGTGAAAGAGGTTCACTCTGGTGTTCATCACCATTCTCCTTGAAAAACTGAACAAATATGGTATTAGAGGACCAGCATTACAATGGGTATCTAGCTACTTAAAAAATAGGAAACAATTTGTACAAATAAATGATGTAAGATCTGACCTCTGTAATATCACATGTGGAGTTCCCCAAGGCTCTGTACTTGGACCAAAGCTTTTTATTTTATATGTGAATGACTTGGTAAATGTGTCAGGACTCCTTAAATGTGTACTTTTCGCAGATGATACCACTTTTTTCTGTTCAGGTGAAGATATAGAACAAATGTTAGAATTGATAAAGACAGAATTTGTCAAGATACAAACTTGGTTTAAAATAAATAAATTATCATTAAATCTAGAGAAAACTAATTACATGATATTCGGTAATAGAAAGAAAACTGTTGATGTTCCACTCAAAATTGAGGATGTTGAGATTTGTAGAGTGAATGAGGTGAAGTTTTTGGGTGTTATCATTGATGACAAACTGACATGGAAACAACACATAAATTCTGTAAGAATAAAAATAGCTAAATCGATAGCAGTACTGTACAAAGTCAGAGACCTATTGAATGATAAAGCTCTGTATTTGTTGTATAACACAATCATTGTTCCACACTTAATCTATTGTATTGATGTTTGGGGGAATGCGTGTAAAACAATCACAAAGCCTATTTTTGTATTACAGAAAAGAGCTGTAAGAATTATCACTAGAAAGCATTACCGTCATCCATCAAGTACATTATTTTATCAACTAAAATTACTGAAGTTCCATGATTTGGTAGACTATAATATTTTATCAGTTATGTATAGAGCTCAAAATAATGCATTACCTTTAAATATCCAAATGCACTTTGTTAAAAGACAAAGTTGTTATAATCTTAAGGGAACAGAGTTGTTTGTAAAACCACAATTCAGAACCAGTTTGAAGGGACGTTCTACCTCAATTCAGGGAATTAGATTATGGAATGGCTTGGAGAATGTAGTTAAAAATGCCAAGTCAATGTTTACATTTAAAAAAATGATCAAAACAAATATGTTAAAAAAATATATGTGAAATAACGTAATGTGTATTGTATTAGTTAGAAAATTAGAAAGTGTTAGTCATTTTGTACTGTATTAGTATTAGTTAGAAAACTAGAAAGAGTTAGTCATTTTGTACTGTTGGTTGAAGAATATTATTGTTTAACCTGATTGTTGGAAAAAGTTGGTTGAAGATTATTATTGTTTACATGGTTTGACTACTGTTGTTTAATCTGATTGTTGGAGATAAGGGGCAGATATAATAAGATTTATTCTTCTTTCTGCCACCTTTCATTTTTTTACATTTTGTACACTATCATTATGAGATTGCCTTGTATTGTTTCTTTTGTAAAAAAATGAACAAATTTAATAAACATAAACATAAACATAAACATCTGATGTAACACTCTGTTGTTCAGATTCATCCTCTTCTATGGTTAACATCTTGAACCTTTAACAGACTCCTCCGATTTCTTTTTAACACTTGTCCATTTTCTGTCTTAACAGTAAACGAACTGGGTCCTACTTCACTTAGCACCGTTGCTTTTCTATCCCAGAACTCAGGACCTGCAATCTTCATAACATCTCGTTCCTGAAGAGGTGCCAGCCGTCTTGCCGTCTTGTCATAGTTCCTTTTCTGTCTGTACTTGAGTTTCATCCTTTTGTCCAAAAGCTTGTTGTCACGTTTATCACTCTCCTTTAAAACGTGTGGAAGTGTGGTACGAAGCTTGCGATTCAGCAGGTGATGACCCACACTCTAGAGGTGAAGCTCGATAGCTTAGTAGAGCTAGGTTAGGGTCAGTCTTATGGTGCATCCAGACCGAACAGCGTTTCATAATAATAATAATAATAATAATAATAATAATGAATTCAATTTATAACGCGCTTTTCATTAGTGAAAATCTCAAAGCGCTACACACATTGAATGCTACACACATTCATACACCGGTAGCGGCAGACTACCATGCAAGGTGCTTTCCAGTCCTACCGGGAGCAACTCGGGGTTAAGTGTCTTGCCCAAGGACACAAAAACACATGGTGTGGGGAACCGGGATTCGAACCGCCAACCTTCCGATCGGGGGACGACTGCCATTACCACTACGCCACGGCCGCCCACGTTTCAACTTCCAAAAAGCTTGTCACGCACGCAAGTGGACGCACTTGGTGTCCAGACCTGAACGCGAAACTGCGGCGGGGTGTGTGGGAGGAGCTTACCGGTATACCGAGCCCTCATTGCACTCCGCCAGGCGAGGAGCTTTTTATTTCTGTCTCTGTGGAGCAGACTTGACTGGTCGTGAAGGACTTGTCGCGAACACACAGCTACAATGAGTTTCTCTTCCATAGTACACGACCTCGCAGGTCTTTTCTGTGTCCCACAAACAATACGTCACATAGTTGCGCAATACCCCCGCCCCCTCATTTCCGCGTCATAGGGACTCTCCCCCTCTCTTCTCCCCCCGACTCTCCCTGTTGCGCTGAGCTGCTCATGGATTCAGATGTTTGTGCATGAACACATTTGTGTGTGCATGAATGCACACTAGAAACTACAAACATCCTGCTCTGCAGCACTTCTCAGCAGGTGAAAGCGATCTGGTCTAATTAGCAGCACCCTCAACTCAGGAAATATAAGGAAGAACCAACCCATTTTGCTGGTTTTGCAACAGAGCTAAGAAAGGCAAAAAACAATCTGCAAAACAGCATTCCATGGGAAAGGACTTAGATTAAACAAGGACTACCGGTAAGCCATTTAAGCTGCCATAAGGACTTAAATGAGATGAAATTTAACTTTTGTGTTTGTGTTTAGAAAAGAAAAGAAAAGGACTGCAGAAGTTATTTTAGTCCTGCTTGCTTTAGTCCTCCAGATTCAAATGATTTAATGCTCTAATTTATGGTTAAAATTGTGAAAGAAATGTATAAATGTGTATATAAGATTAGGAAGATTAGGAAGATAAGATATATGTATAAATGTAGATATATGTATAAATGTAGATATATATTAACTTAAATCAAATTAAATCAAATGTCATTAAGATAAATTAGTAACTTAAATTAAATGTCTTATTGTATGTATTTGTATTTATATTGTATGTGTTTGTAGGTTTTTCACCTCGTCACCTCGTCACCTCGACTGAATCACATTCACTGGTGAAAATAAAAGGTTGTGAGTGAAATCCTGAAGTCTCCTAAGTCCTCCTTTTCAAGTGTGGGAAGCCATGAAATCATAGAACACTTGACACTCCCTGATCAACCAATCAGGGAGAGTTGAACGGCGTTTGAAAGTTTGAACGGCGAAATCTTCAGCATGGTCAAGGAGTGCTTTGGAGGCTGACGCGGGTTCACGTGCACGGAAAAACGCTTTCCAGCACGCTCAACACGCACGTGACGTGACGCCCGATGCCAAGACGCGGCTGGAAGCGCGTCCCCCATTGACTTTGCATGTAAGCTGGACGCTCCTGCCGTTGAAACGCTGTTAGGTATGAATGCAGCATTACTGTCTCTGGCTTTTTTAAACAGTCTCTTCACTATTTAGACTCCCTTTTCTGCTTGCCCATTTGCTTGTGGATACAAGGGACTAGACATGATATGCTATATTGTTTTGCGAAGTCCCGAAACTCTACACAGTCATATTGTGGACCATTGTCACTGATGACACACTGTGGAATCCCATGTCTTGAAAAGAATCCCTTCATGTGTGTGATAATTGACTTTGCTGATGTACTGGAAAGTTGTACCACTTCTAGATAATTAGAGTAGTAGTCAATCACCAGCAGAAAGTCCTTTCCGTCCAGATGGAATAAATCAGTACCTACCTTTTGCCAAGGTGTAGTGGGTAGCTCTGCTATCATCATTGGCTCTTTTGTTTGCTTGTAGTGATGTTTGAGGCATGTTTCACATTTTTGTATAATTTCTTCAATGTCCTTGTTGATGCCCAGCAAGTAAACAGCTTCCCTTGCTCTGCATTTACATTTCTCTACACCAAGATGTCCCTCATGGATACGCTGAAGCATGTCCTTTCGCATGGACTGAGGAATGACAATCCTGTTCTGTCTCAGCAGCAGTCCATTGGTCAAACACAAATCTTCACGAACAGGGTAAAACCCTGAGCAGACCCCTTTGGACCAACCATTTTGGATTTGGTAGGACACTTTTTGTAGCAGAGGATCTTTTGCTGTTTCCTGTACAATTTTCTGCAACATTACATCTGATGCAGGGAGTGTGGCAGTCACCATGTTTACATGTGTTTCTGCATCCTCAGATACAGAGATGCCCAGCTTGTCACTGCTTGGTGCTGGTGATAGTGCATCTGCCATGTCTGTGCTTCCTTCACGCTGCTGGTGGTACTCCAGTCTTTTGTTTTGTTCAGTTACTTCTATGTTGTCAGCATTAATCTGATAGATCCTCTTGACCAGTCCTAGGTCTTCAGATGTTTTGTCTCCTATGAGAGACTCATGCCCATTAGGCACAATGGTAAACAGAAGGTTATGCTTTTTGTCTTTTACTGTTACATTCAGTCTGCAGCCACCTTTTGTTTGTATCGGTTGGTTGTTATAAGCCTTCAGAGGTGAGACTTTTTCTGAATGAATTTTAGGCTTTTCCTTTAGTGTGTTGAAATCTCTTTCGCTGATTAAGTTAACTTTGGCCCCAGTGTCAATTTTGAATGTCACTATGGTCCCATTAACTAATAGTGGAGCAGTCCATTTGTCTTCTGCGACCACATTTACAGCTTTAGCAGCATCTGCTTTTGAAGACTGTGAGCTGGCATCTTCATCTTGTGACACCATTTTGATGTAAAATGTTTCACTTAATGCATCACAGTCAGCTGTGTCTTCCTGCACTGTGTGGATTTCTTGTCCTCTTTTCTTGGAGAAACACATTTTTGCATAATGGTTTAGTCCTTTGCATGTTGCACATTTTTTACCAAAGGCAGGACATTGTCTTGGTCTATGTTTTTCACCATATATTTTGCAACTGTAAATTTCTTTATTATTGTCTTTGCTCTTAATGTCATCATTTTTAAATTTGTTCCAAGATTTTCTTTTCATCACAGCATTGACAGACTCATCTTCTTGATGTGCTGTTCTTTGTGCAGGCTCTTGAAAACAGATGACATGCTGTTGTGCTAACTCGCTGGCTTGACATATTTTTATAGTACTGTCCAATGTTAGCTCCGTTTCTCTCAATAATTTCTCTCTGTTTCCTCTCATTTGTGCCAAACACTATCTGATCTCTTATCAGTGAGTCTCTGAGGTCACCAAAATTACAGGTCTGAGCTTTAAGCTTGAGGTCTGTGAGGAAGGTATCAAATGACTCACCCGCTTGCTGTAGGCGTGAGCAAAAGACGTACCTCTCATAAGTTTCGTTTTTCTTTGACAGACAATGCTCGTCAAATTTCTTCATGGTCCATGAATAATTCTTATTCCAGCCCCCTATGAGGGGCCCCAAAGCGCTTCAGTACCAGCCATCCACCCATTCATACACCGGTAGCAGTAGTCTGCCATGCAAGGCGATTTATCGCGGGTGGACGTGGTTCCTAACACCCGTGATGAACGAGGGACTACTTTTTAACAACATTCAAGATGAAGTCTCCTAAACATCCCAAAACATTTGAGGGGCTCCTCTCCTCAGTTTCCATGTGAAGGCCATGGAGGCTCACAGTTTTGGTGTTTGAATTTTGGTCATGTTAAAATAAACCCATTTTAAAATGTGTGGCTGCAGCCTGCAGAGACGGCACAAAGTGGACTGACAGGTTATGTGTTGACGATGAAACAGCATTTATCACCCAGTATACATATTTGTAAAATACACATGTATATGGACCGTATGTTTTAAGAACTGATCGTGTCATGCATATATTCATAAAGGGCTTTGGCATGAGGTTGGAGCTCCATCTGCACCTGTTCACGTCGTACATCCAAATATAGCCTAAACAACCAAATGCACAAACCAGGTTATCACAACATTCAAATACTTATGGGATGTCGTTTGTAAAGTTACACCGTCAAAAATTAACATCAATATTTTGGTTTATTTAGCTTTTGATAAGAAAAAAAATTCTTTTTTTTTTTCAAAGTCATATTTTCACCATGTTATTCGTACATTTATAAATGTCATAGTTCCTAACTAAATATTTAATTTACAAGATAAATATTTAGTTTACAAACTAAATACTTAACTTGCAAGCTAAATATTTAGGTGTAAATTAAACCTTTAATTTACACCTAAATGTTTAGTTATTAAGCTAAATACTTTTGTACAAATTTAATAATGTATTTAATTAATAAGAGTATTCCCAGATAATATGAAAATAGCAAAGGTCATTCCTACTTACAAAAATTGTGAGAAACGTATATTTAATAATTACAGACAATATCCTTGTTGCCACAGTTCTCGAAAATCTTGGAAAAGTTATTTGTTGTCAGGTTGGATCAATTTATCGATAAATATAAGCTTTTAAGCAGCAGTCAATATGGATTTAGAGCTGAAAATTCTACATCATTGGCTCTTATGGAACTGATAGAGCAAATAACTACTGTACAGCCGTTGATGAAAAACAATACTGTTAGTATTTTTGTTGATTTGAAGAAAGTTTTGATCACAGCATTCTCCTTGAAAAACCAAATAAATATGGCATTAGAGGACAAGCACTGAAATGGATATCTAGTTATTTGGAAAATAGGAAACAGTTTGTACATGTACATGGTGTAAAATCTGGGCTCTGTGAAATTACATGTGGAGTTCCTCAGGGCTCTGTATTGGGAACTAAGTTGTTTATCTTATATGTGAATGACTTGGTAAATGTTTCAGGACTCCAAAAATGTGTATTATTTGCAGATGATACAACTTTTTTTTGTTCAGGTTGGGACATAGAATCAATATTGGAGAAGGTGCAAGCAGGATTTGTAAAAATACAAAATTGGTTTAAAATTTATAAATTCATTAAATCTAGATAAAACTATGTTTACAAATAGACAAGGAACTGTTAATGTCCAGTTAAGAGTTGATGGTGTGGATATTAGTAGAGTCAGTGAGGTGAAGTTCTTGGGTGTTGTTATTGATGAGAAACTGACATGAAAACCTCACATCAATTATTTAAGAACAAAATTAGCTAAATCCATTGCATTGCTGTATAAAGTCAGGGACTTGTTTAATGATAAAGCTTTGTATATGTTGTACAATACATTAATTGTTCCACACTTGGTCTATTGTATTGAGGTATGGGGGAAGGCATGTAAGACAACTACAAATCCTGTTTTTGTTTTGCAGAAAAGAGCAATAAGAGTTATCACTCAAAAACTGAAATTATTGAAATTTCACGACTTGATTGATTATAAAATTTTATTAGTTATGTATAGGGCTCACCAAAATGCATTACCTTTGAAAATCCAGACAAAGGTGGGCACCAGACCGCTGGGGAGCGCTAAAGCGCTAATCCGCTGATAGCGGACCTAAACAATTTGTTAGCGCTATAGCGGATTGACTAACTTTTATAATTCATAAGCGGATTTGCGCTATTTTTATTTAAAATGCAGTACCGCTAATAACTAATTATCTATCAGTAAAAACGAAAAAACTTATTTACGGGCTCTTAAATCAACCGGACGACTGCTCACAGACCATATCCTGTCAGCGCCGGATGTGGTCCGTGAAAAAAAGCGGTCCCCGCCCTAAGGGGGGCTAGAGAGAGCGCTCTCTCTATAGCAGTTAGCAGCCAGTGTGTTACTCTGCAGCCTTATTGCTTGTTTTCGAAGAGTCAGACGAAGAGTTTTTAACATGGAGGGTGAACTTATGGATGTTTCTCAGCGGCCTACGCGACGCGTCAGCGCCTCATTTGCCCTGTTCAAAATGGCGACGGCCACAGAAGCAAAGGACTTTACAACAAAACACGGTAAAAACAATTATTTCTTTGCTGAGAAAAAATATATTTCTTAGCTGACTTTATAGCACAAGGTTTTTCTGAGCTTAACCGTTTCACGAAATGGTCAAATCTGCTGGATTTCAAAAAGTAGTTCGCCATTTGCACGTTAGCGCGTTAGCATTAGCTTCCGCTAGCTTTGCTAATACATAAGCACTTTTGAAATTGCGGACCTAAATAAATTAATAAGCGCTTTAGAAATAGCGGAACAAATTTTTGGATTAGCGCTGCCCAGCACTGCATCCAGAGAAGTTTTACAAAGAGAAAACTGCTATAATCTTAAGGGGACAGAGATGTTCATAACAACTAAATTCAGAACCAGTTTGAAAGAACGATGTACCTCAATACAAGGAGTGAGATTGTGGAATAATCTGGAAAAAGATATTAAAAGTGCCAAGTCAATGTACATGTTTAAGAAATTGATAAAGTGTGGATTGCAAAAAAAAAAAGAAACTGTATAATGTGTACTCATGAATTGTTGTTCTATCTAGAAGGATTTCATTTTTGAATGCTGCTGTTTTCCTCATCGACCGGTAGCATTAGCAGGGGAACCAACAAGTTCATGTTATTTTTTTTGGAGGACATAGGCATCAGTGATCTTGTCCACAGCTATATTAATGCTGAGGGTGTTACGAGCTGCTGTTTTCCTCATCGACCGGTAGCATTAGCAGGGGAACCAACAAGTTCATGTTATTTTTTTTTGGAGGACATAGGCATCAGTGATCTTGTCCACAGCTATATTAATGCTGAGGGTGTTACGAGCTGCTGTTTTCCTCATCGACCGGTAGCATTAGCATGTCTAAAAAAGCAAGACGTCTTGCAGTTCTGCTTGGGGGCCACGTACAAGACGGGCTGTCACCGGGGGATCACAGCGGGAGTTCAGCCAGAAGTTGCGCTACCTGTTTTCACTCAACGGGGGGTAAAAGACGTAAGACAGGGAGTCTTGCGGAGTATAGCCTTCAGCTGCGCGAGGCTTTGTTTGTGAGACAAGCAGCCATGTGGGAGTTTAGGGGGCGTTTCTGGGCGGAGCTTGGTAAGGTCCATTGACCAACTCCCAGTAAGAAATTAACTATTTGTTTCCTTCATTATGGCTCCAAATGTACTGTATGTGTTTTTTGATAATTATGTAGGGTACTGTGTTAGGCTAGGTGAAGTGCTTGGTAACTGTACCGTACCGTGCATGTACGTGTATATGGGGTGGCCAGTGTGTATGTGTATTTCGACTTACGACAATTTTCGTGTTACGAACGGGTGTAGGAAAGGAACTCCGTCGTAAGTCGGGGACCACCTGTATATGAATAACACGGTGAAAATATGAGTTTGAAAAAAAAACAAATTTTTCTTGTTAAAAACTAAATAAACCAAAAATATTTATGTTAATTTTTGACTGTACAACTTTAAAATTGGTACCCCATAAATACTGATTCAAACATAAAAAAAAACTACAAATAAACAAGAAAAAAGTGTCGATAAATAAGAACCAGTGCTTCAGGCCGTCAGCAGCAGAGTTTCCATCATCACTGATACACTGGTCAAAATGATAATTACAGTATACAGTACATAAACAATTCAAGTGATCATTTTCTGCATTTAAACATACAACAAACAATGACCTTCAAGCACTGACCTCTCCTCTGGATTGGGTCTGGTTGGTACGTGGCCGAAGGATTGTGTAATTTGTGTACTGTTCATAGCCTTTTATCCACAATGCGCCCTCACTAAAAATCCAAAGATCTCTTTAATTCATAGCAGAGATTGGGAGAAACAGACAGTGTTGCCATGAAGTCACCCCAAATGAAGCAGAACATCAAATGAGGAGCACTGATTCTTGCTTGGCACACAGAGTCCTTTTCCTTCAGGTCGAGCACCATCAAACATCAAACACGTCTCCTAACATTGGGAGGAATGTTTCCATGACGTAGCGGCGTGTCAGGGCGTAAAAGAGGAGGCCTGGGGCCGTGCAGCTCAGGTTACTCAGCCTCAGCAGCAAATGCAAGGTTCACTAAGCAGATAAAACTGATTTACTTCCTGGTCTTTACACCTTTGTTTCTTTCCCATGCAGTGAACGCATGTTTTTATCAATAATATATTAAATCATTGTCTTATGGGAAAATATTAATAAAACTGAAATAGTCACGGTATCGTAGGTGAAGTATTTGCATTTTCCTCCAAGTCACACGATGCATTAAAGAAGCTGGTCTGGGATCAGGTAATTGTTTAATCAAAGAAGGAGACTGTTTTATGTAATCTGTCCAAAATGTTCTTCCTGCCGCAGTGAACGAGCCAGGAACACAAACGTGCTCGTATGCTGCTTTTCATTCAGTTCATTTTAAGGGGACACACAGTGTCTCAGGCTGAGTACAGCAGGATGCTCTCCTCGGTGTTTTGCACCAAGAACTCAACTTGCAGCTTGATGCTCCCTGAGGAGGAGGGACTGAAAGTTCACACTGACCCACAGAAAAATGACGGTTGAAATGTTTTTGTCAGTTTTTACATCAAATAAACACGTTGACCTCTCACAGTTGTAGATTATTGTTAAATCTTTCTGACACAATCTCTGCAAAGCAAAACTGGCAGCAATGTTTAGTTTTTGAATAAAAAGTCTTACAGCCACCCCTAATTAAATCATTTTAGTTGTTCCCGGTAGGTCTGGATGGCGCCTTGCAAGGCAGGCTACCACTACCGGTGTATGAATGTCTGAATGAATGGGTGGATGGCTGGTATTGTAAAGCGCTTTGGGGCTCCACACAGGGGGCTGGAAAGCGCTATATAAATAAGCTCCATTTACCATTTTCCATTTACCATTTAGATACAGTAGTCCCTCAATTATTGCGGGGGTTACGTTCCACCCCCGCCCGCAATAGGTGAAAAGCCACAGAAACGTTATATTTATTTTAGTATTTATATATTTTATAGACTTTATAAACCATTCCCACACTCTTGCAATGTTCTAAACTCTTGAACATATGTAATTTTAGAAAACATATGTATTTGTACTGTACAGTACTGCTAAATTTTATATGGGTACCGGTACTCACCAGCCGTGGTCCAGTTCTGGTTGGCTCTCTGCAGCTGTTGAACACCACATGCTTTTAGAGAGAGGCGGACCTTTGGAGAGCCAGCACAAAACCACACGGTGGTCTCCATAAAGTCCAAATAATCCAGAGGGATCTGGATGAAAAAGTCTGGGGGGGCTCCGGAGAAAACACCAGACCTCCAAGCAACACCCCCCAGCTAAGAGGCTTCATGGGCTGGCAAGCAGCATTCAAACTGCCAGATGAGGCTGGAAGAGGTCCTGGTCCAATTCTTGGTCGGTTCTGTACGGCTTTCTGCATCCACTGAGCACTGAAGGACCAAACTTTTTAGTCAGGTTTGGATCGGATCAAAACTCTCCCTATATTTCAGCAGAAAGCAGCAGCTGGAAGCACTGTTGGTTTCTGGGTAATGTAGTTCTTTGGCTGGCATTGCAGTGTAGGCATATTGAAAGAAAACCACAAACTACTTGTCGGAAGTTTTTTTCCGTTATCTTTTTATCTCGTACCGTCCCAATCGCACGAGCGATATTAAAGTTGACAACCGTTGAAATACCGTGAAAGAGCGAGTCCGTGAAAGTCAAACCACGAAGTAGCGAGGGACTACTGCACGTCAAAGCTAGCCACAAAGAATGATGCCCCCTGGCGGCGGTTTTTGTCTCGGCCCTTCATGTAAATGAGTGGACATTTTTCTGACTGAAGAATAAAAACATGTTCAGACAACTTTACACTTTTGTCGATCTTTTTTCTACCTTACTGCTCAAATATGCATCAATCTGACACTTTTACTTTAATTCTTAAACAGCAGGAGAAGGCGGAGATGCTACGGCCATCTTTATTTATACCAATGTGAGAAATGCTTGAGACTGAAGTTGTTTGGAGACGTCAGCAACCCACATTGTTCTTCGCTTCACTCCATCTATCTATTAGCTCACCACTCCAGTCAGAAGGAAACTATTTCTTCAAGCTGAGGTCATTCAAAGAGCCATCTACAACAGGTAAGATATTAGCTGTTAATAACACTTCCACAAAACCCCACTTTAAAAGCTCTAAAGTATCACTCTGAGGTAACCCCTTCAATTATTATTTTCCTCAATAATCTGGGATTTATTTCACTTTGTGGCATTTTACATCTAATATCCTCTGCAGAGTTTTAGCAGTATTTATCGTCTGGTTGTTTCTAAATCTTTCTCACACTGAAGTTCTGTTCTTCTTCCACACATTTTTCGGCATGTGGAATGTTACTACCATTTCAACAATTCACATATTAAAGCATTCAGCTCATTCAGGACATTCCTGCTGTGACTTTTGGCTCATTTCAGCTTTATTTTAGCCCTTTCAGCTACTTCTTTGTGCTAATTTCACATTTTTTCAGCTTATTTCAGTTTCTCTTCTCTTCATTTCTGACCGTTTGTCATCTATTCGGCCTATTTACAGTATTCTTTTCATTTCGGCTGCTTTTATTTTCACGTTTTCAAAAAACAGCTGTTCAAATTCAACTCACACTAGCAGTTTAGCGATTACCTGTAAACCTGAAAGTTATGCACCATAACTCATGTTCCCTGAAGGAAGGGAACGAGGTGCAACATACTTGCTATGGGAATTGCGCCCCCACGCGATTACCTGAAGGAATACATTCACGCCTTTACGGCAGGGG
>JBBPBX010002852.1:62814-86934 GCA_038048925.1 Garcialebias charrua
CCTGGGGCCTCATGTATCAACCGTGCGTGCGCACAAAAACATTGCGCACGTCACTTTCCACGCAAAACCCCGTATGTAACAAAAATGAAATGAACGTGAATATCTGCGCATCCAAGTACATTTCCACGCCAGCTCCCCTGTTGGCGTACGCACGTTTCTGTGGTTATTGTTCCTTTGGCGACACTTACAGGTGATTCAGAGAAACTGAAGCCCCACAGTCTGTGGTTGACTTTAAGAGCGGCTTGAAGACCTTTCTTTTCAACCGAGCATACTCTGCCTCCTCATGATTCTACTTTTGATCATAGCTGATACTGTTGTTGATTTTAATTGTTTATTAAATGTTTTATTGACATTTAATTCTGTTGCACCTTGTAGCACTTTGAGATTTTCATTAATGAAAAGTGCGTTATAAATTGAATTCTTATTATTATTATTATTATTATTATTATTATTATTAACTGTTCATGATGTGAAAATGATTAATATTCCCATCAAACACACGATTAACAAGTATTACATCCACATGACGCAGTTAAATAAAGCACGCGCAAAGTTGTGCCAAAAATAAATTTAACAGGAACGGATTCATTCAGCCTTACTGGAGGATATAATAAATACGTAGTGTAACACGCAGAGCATTCATTTATAAACAGATATAATTTTCTGATCTATGATATGGCTTATCAGCCGTTTTCAGAAATAATCATTTTTCAGTTTGGCACTGCTGCGCTCTGGAGCAACACAGGTGCATCACGCGTGCACATGAGAAGCAGCAGCGATCAAACTGTTCCACAGGAGCTTTGTTGAGGGAGCTGGCAGGTCGATCGGGACTGTGCCATTCCAGTCCACACAAAGCCGGATCATGTCCAATAGAATGGTCTCATCTATATGATTCCAAAGGCTGAGTGGTCGCGCTTTGGAGCGCGCGCGCACCCTCACACGGCAGCTGGAGGTGATTCATAATCTGCGTTTATTGTAGATTTCTCCAAAATGACACGTGAAAGTACACCATATATAACTTGTTGGAGAGTAACAGCTTCACAGACAAACAGATTGCGCACAAGGCTGTGGCGCGCGCTGCGCGCAGCGTTTGGAGACTCCATCATCACGTCATGTCATGAAAACTCTCCACTGAGACGCACAGACCCGTTTCTTCATGTCATCTATTAAATAAACAAAGATCTATGTTCAACCAAACATCCAAGTTCCTCTGTGTTTACAGTAATTATGGTAATAAACTCGTGCGCAAAGTTAATATTTTCACTCAGAATGAATGGATGAGCTGGCGCACCAAAGCAGGGTGCGCGCACACACAAATACCGACACACAATCACTCGTTCTTTGCGTGATGAACACATTTTATTACTATTCTTACTTAGGATTTTTTCCTCACTCATATTATATTAAATTCATTATTTTCCTGAATCTAGAAATGATTTCTGATCGCGCAGGGATCAAACAAACATGTCCTTCACACATGCAGGAAGTAATTTGCATCTGTTTAACATATGTAAATGAAGGCGTGTCAGGGGAGGTGTCTCACGTGCGCTCAGTTCCACGTTGGTTGTGATGTACAAAAGGAATGTGCGTGGATTCCGGTGTACGCACAGTTTGATACATCTGGATTTTTTTGTGCGTACACACTTTTCTGGATTTGACCATACGTCACTTTTCAGTAGGAAATCCACGCAAGTCTTTGTACATGAGGCCACTGGTCTCACAGACTGGAGAACTTGCCGCAGTGTAAGCATCTTGAACTTAAATGTTTTAATCCTTTTGTTGAGAGTCCTGAGATCCAGAATCGGTCTCAGGGAATGATCCTTTTTGGGCACCAGGAAGTACTTGCTGTAGTGGCCAGAGCGTAGTTTGCGTCCAGAAACCAAACTAATCACTCCCTTTTGCAGCATCGTCGAAACTTCCTCCCTCAGCACGTGTAGGGTTGATCTTAGATTGCAGTACCCCTATGAAGCGGGCGGTCTTTTTGAGAACTACAATTTGAGCCAGTGACATATCGTTGTCATGACCCAATCGTTTGGTAGACACGCCTTCCAGGCCTGCGCATGCGCACTGAGCCTGGACGGCATGTTGAATTGCTGCTCATCGTGTTTTAGCGCTGGAGGGGTGGCCTTTGACCCCTCTCGCGCTTTATCGAGCAGACTGGTCGGCCCGCCAGAAGATATCGCGAGATCTGACCATCTCTGGCAGAGCTCATGTATCTTGCTGTGGTTCATAGTTTGACCACATGGTTTGTTTATAAAAATGGGACTCGAGTCAAGAACCAGGGCAGTCTGTGCTTTGGTACTTTTATTTTTGTACATGTCTGAAACAGTGTTTGTTTTGTTTGTACATGCAATAGGCGAGTCATGTTTGGTATGCGCACACATGTCACCAGTTCCTCATAGTTTCTTATGAGCAAAGACTGGGATAAAAAGGTTAGGTTCCCATACCGCGTGGACGGGCGAACCTGTAAAACTGTCAGTCCGTCTTGGTTCATCAGGCCCGAGACTGTGTTCCGTACGGGGTCACCGAAGGGGCCCCCGGCTGGTACTGGAAAGTTTCACCTTCACCAGAGGGTCTCTTCCGTGGGAAGCCACGCGTGTTTTCCTTTGAGGGAGCAAAACTTTTCCTCGGCAACCCCTCGCGAAAGGCTTCCGCTTGTTTGCGCCTTTGTTCCAGCCTGGCCTGGACGTGTTCCAGGGCTCCCCCGAAGAGTCCTGTCGACTCGATCGGGTGCTGGAGGAATGTAGACCTCTGGTTTTCCGGGAGGTCCGACAATGTTATCCAAAGATGGCGCTGGGCAACAACTATTTCCGCCATTGCCTTGCCTTGGGAAATGGCTATTGTCCCCATCATGCGGAGCACGAGGTCAGAGGCACGACGGGCCTCCTCCATGGCCTCCGTTACGGCCTTATCATCTTTCGTTACCTGGATATCCTGCAGTTTTTCTGCCAGGTACGCCTGTATCATGGTCGATGCATTCATTGCGCGAGCCGCGAGACCCTGAGCTTTGTAGCACTTCTCGAGTTGTTTCTCCGAAGCGCGGCAGGCCCTGCTGGGTAGCGCTGGTTTTGTCCCCGTGGCTACGGGGGCCAGGTGAGCCGCCAGAGTCTCCTCTATCAGGGGTGCACTGGCGAGGCCCACTGTCTCCATTCCCGCAACATCAAGGAGACGGGATAGTGGCAGCATGATGGAAGCTCCGGGTTCCGCCCAGGAGCGTTTGAGCTCCATGAGGAAGTCCGGAAAAATTGGCATTTTCTGCAACGTTGTCGGCTGCTTCGCGTTGAAGTAGCTTCCCGCTAGCCTCGTAGCCTGTTGGCGAAGTGTGGGGTCTGGCCACGTGACCTGCAAGGCATCTGCCGCCCTATGGCACAGGTCGAACAGAGCAGGTACCGGTCCGGTTTCGGGAGGATTTGCGCCAGGTTCTGGGAGGAATCCACGGTTTCTCCTTTGTGACAATATTCGGCTTCTTGGTCAGACACTTCGGGTGTCGAGTCCTCGACGGCAACTGAGGAGTCCGACACGTTGTCCTCTCTGACTCGACCGTTGCATTCTAGGTCCACGTTTTTGAGCTCCGGTTCGGGAGTGAGCAGTTTAGTGCGACGTGTGACCTTCAGCGCCGCGTTCCTAGCCATGGATTTGGCCAACGTGTCCGCGCGGCGTTTCCTCACTACCGCCGACATTCGACGGCAGTGGGAGCAGGAGTCTGGGAATTCCAGCGCTTTCCTCGCGTGCAGAATCCCTAGGCCGACAGGACAGGCCTCGTGGGTGTCCGTCGCCGAGAGGGAGTAGCCGCATCCGCTGGGGCATGGGAGCGAGCGAGGACTCGTCATCCTGGTTTTCTTCCGCTTTTTCCTCCGTTTTCCCTTCTCGGGAGCCATGTCCAGAGACGAGAAGATTGGAAGTTGGTCCTAGTTTCCTTTTGTTCGAAGCCATTTTCTTCTCTGTCTTGCTTTCGCTGGTTAGCCTGCTAATGATTTGCAGGAGGTTGTGACGCAGTTAAAGCCATCGAGCAAAGCAGCTGCGGAAAGAGAAGAAAACTTCGAGGTAAGTAGAAAAACGCTGGACTAGCTTTCGCCAGCCCAGCAGTTCGCAGGAAAATTTCTCTGTATGCTCAGTGTAGGGAGCAAGCTCACCTCAGTCGAACGATGCAACAGCAGAGAAGTCCCACGAAGTTCATGTGTTAAGCGAGGTGAAGGGCTAAAAAGAGAAAGATGGATGGGCGTCAGCCGCTTAAATACCCAGAGGGCGGGGCCTCTGGCGCAACGCTGACGCCCCTGCCATAAAGGTGTGAATGTATTCCTTCAGGTAATCGTGCGGGGGCGCAATTCCCATAGTAAGTATGTTGCATCGAGAGACCAAACTGAAAGGGAACTTTCCAGCTGCTTTTGTAACACCTATGACACGCTATTAATCTTGGCTAGTTTGCCAATTATCTAAACAACGCTCATGGCGTGTTTACAGTCTAGTTAGGTTAAGGGCTAGTTACCAGGTTCGACTTCTGGAGCAAAAAAGAGAAAGAAGTAAAATAGTAAACCTTAAATTATTGACTCAGACCACAATGTGAAAGTTGAACTGCCAGCTTATCATTTAATAAAAACAAATGAATAAACAACAACAATACACACAATCACATACAATTACACTCAAAACGATATAAATAAATCCCTTGTTCCCTTTTTGGTAATTTATTAACCTCTTCTTAGAAGTTCAATAAACACTAAATGGTAATTAAGGGTTGCTATTTATTTTATATCTAATTTGTATTCTAGTTTATTTCAATTTAATACTGCAATTTATTTAATTTACAGCTAATAAATCTTTTAAACCTAATTTAAAAGATTAGTGCTCCTTTAAGAATTTAAGCTATTTAGTTTTCTAAATTAACTACTTCTCAAAATAAATCTTATCTATTTTTAAATTCAAAAACCCAACAACAATTTACAGTTCACAACTTAATAAATATTAATTGGGATTTAAGAAAAAAAATGTAAAAAGAACCACAGAAATTCAGTAAACTGAATAATGTGTAATCAATTCGACCTTTTCCCTTCTCTCATGAAGAGTTCTACAGGTTGAAAATCAGTTCTGAGTCCACTGCTCTTTTTTTAGAGAGGCGGGAACAATTTGGATCATACCACTTTTCTTTGGGTAAGATGAAGTGTTCCAGCAGGAGGCGGAGCTTCTGCTGGGCGGTCCTTAATTCCTGGGGTACTGACTCGCCATCTGAATTCAGTCTGGACACAGCTGCTGACAGGGAACTTCCGGTCCAGCTCCTGACTCAGCAGAACCGTTGAAACACCCTCAGCAAGGCTTTCCAGAAGGTTCTAGAAGCTTTCTCAGAAAACTGGAAAGAAGCTTTCCAGCACACACACAAAAAGAAAAGCCAAAAAAAAAAAGAAAAAAAAAAGCCTGGCACAGCCAGGGAGAAACACAAAAGTCTGTTTTAGCTTTCTAAAATTATAATAGTCACTCGGTTTTGCTGACACATCTCAAACCAGTTTTTTAGGCATAAAACGACATAAATTGTGTTTCTTATCTTTCTCCTTCGGTGAGACAAAAATATATAACATGTAAATTATTTTTCCAGAAAATAAAATATACTTTTAACTCACCAAGTTCAGTTCTGTTCAGAAAATAAAATTCCTGAACGCAGTCAGGTCGAGGAAAAAAGTGCAGAAACCACTCTTTACTTCTAAAGAGTTTTCTCAGGCGACAGGCACCTTTCTGATCAACGTTTCTCTAACTTTCTCCTCTCTTCTTCTCTTTCTTTTACAACAAAGCGTTCCGCTTCATTGCTTTTCAGTCTCTGTCTTTCCCGCTTCAGGTCCCCTGTATTTATACACTCTGCTGCACATGCGCAGATGGAACCAAACCCAACGGCTGTGGGACCAGTCATGTGAGCTGCACATGCGCAGAGGAAAACAAAACTTAACGGCTGCTGGACCAGTCACGTGAGCTGCACATGCAGGCAACCTTTCAAAATAAAAGTCTTCTGCTTACATTAAATACTGTGACCAAAATAACCTCTTTGTGTACAGATTTCAACACAATAAAAGATAATTACACCAAATATTACCTTTAAAATACCTGTAATCATTATCTTTCATGGTTTCAACCATTTTAGACCTATTTCCTATTTATTTCTCTATTTATTTATTTATTTCCTATTAATCTGTTTAATAGCCAAATAAATAAAATGGATACAACAATAAAGGTTATTTTAGCCTGGGTTACACCCTCCCCACTTGAATCTATGCAAGTCCCTTTGCATACTACTCAAATT
The DNA here is from genome assembly GCA_038048925.1 of Garcialebias charrua. Taxonomy (NCBI): domain Eukaryota; kingdom Metazoa; phylum Chordata; class Actinopteri; order Cyprinodontiformes; family Rivulidae; genus Garcialebias; species Garcialebias charrua. The sequence goes on from JBBPBX010002852.1 coordinate 69,098, forward strand.
AGGCTAATTGGTTCTGAGGGTTTTTCTATAGAATCTGTGACAGCTTCACTCAAACTTTGGAATAAAGATTGGACTATACTGACAATAGGATTTCCTAATTTTGGATAGGTTAAGATCTTTGGTTTGGTCCTCTGTCGAGAAGGTCTGCTAGCAGCTAGTTCTGTCTCAGGGTCGCATTCTCTGTCCTCATTGGTCATGAGTTCAGTCTCGTTAACTTCAGTCTGAGTCGGTTCATCAGCATTAGCTTGACTAAGATCTGAAGCATTATCTATCTCATCAAGGTGAGTGTCTGATTCCCTAACTCGTTTAGGTTCAGATACACTCTGTGTTTCTTTCAAGTTATCTCTTTCAAGTTCTGGAGGAGTTTCAGAAGGAAGGACTACCTCGTACTCCTCGACCACCCTAGAGATTTCCTGCAGAGGGCCTGGAGTGTCAACGTCCACATGAACTGACCCCTCCAAGACTTTGTTTTGGCCTGCAGGAAGGACTTCAGGCTCACTTCCTGACAACCTGACAAGACCAATATTACTGGTTTCTTCCTGTCTGTACCTCTCTTGTAACACGTTCAGCACGCCTCTGTAGCTACAAGAAAGGGTACTGGAATCTGTGTTAGCAAGAGAAGAATTTTCAAAAAGAAGATCAAGGATGTTTGTACCAATCAAGAGAGAAGATTGGACACTGGAGCGCGTGTTTGGAATAACTAGCGCAAGAGAAAACACTGTGAATTCTTGTCCAAAACCATCCTCTGGAAAGGTGATGTTAACGCAAATATAGCCTGAATATGGGATATTCTGACCATTTGCGACTTCAACTTCAAGAAGGTCACTTATGGGGTAGATCTTCAGATGTGAAAGATAACTGTCATAAAATGACTGGGACACAGTTGTCACTTGTGACCCGGTATCAAGAAGACAATTACACATCTGTCCATTAATTAGTACCTCAGCGGTGTACTTGGCTCCAACTAAGCCTTTAGGTAACTTCACACTAGCTGATTTATTGTGAAGAACCCGTTTCCTGTTTTTTCTGGGATGTCTAGTGGGACGGGTATCAATAACAGCACTCATTTGTCCCGCAATGAGGGCTTCGTCTAGTTTAAAGACTGTGTTCGATTGTTCTGTTTATCCCAAAGCAACTGTTTTGCTTTTAACTGGGTTCTCTTTTCTGCAACAAGGGATGGATTTGATTCACTTGTGCAAGCTGAAACAATGTGACCATCCTCGCCACACCGAAAACAATACCAAGGCTTCGGCCTACGTTTTACAGTTTGGACTGTCGCAGTTTGCTCAGGTGCCTTAGATTTAGTTTGCTTCTTAGTTCTAGGTGCACTAGCATTTTTTTGAGTGGAGTTTGGTGACTGTAGTCTAACCAATTGACTCCGGAGCTCAGCAATCTGTGCTTTTAGTTCTGTGACCTGATCACCTTGGTGAATCACAGGTGGAACTACTTTTTGAGGTTTCAATTTGTCTATTTGTTTCTGCATCTGGGTTATCTGGGTTCTCATCTCAGTGAGAACGTCTTGCATTGTGGGTTCAGAGAGGTCAGAGGTCGCAGTAATACCTTGGGAGGTTACTGTTCGCCTCGCAGCAGCGAAGTGTTTTTTCATTCTGCTCTCTTTTGCCACATGCTTATCTTCTTCCACTCTTAGCTGCAGCAGCAGCTCAGTGAATGAAGGTGGTTTATCTTTCTTTCTTTCAAGCTCTAGTTCTGCTAATAAGGCGTTGTCCCAACACCCACGACAGAACTGACGCAGAAGGTGTCGGTCAGCTTCGGTGGGAACTGCTCCACCTCTGCTCAGGGCTTTAGAAAGGACTGTCTGCAAGCGATGAAGGTAATGTGATGGCTTTTCACCAGGATCTTGGAGAGTGCTAAGAAATTTAGCAAAGAGCTCATCGCCATCTTCCACTGCACCAAAAGCTGAATTCAACAGTTCTATATAAGCTAATGGGGATGCAGTAGAGCCTAATGGTTTTACTACATTGGATGCAGGTGGAACAAGGCTGTCTAAAATTTTTCTCGAGCATTGCAGAACAGACAGATCTGGATCCTGAAGCATGAGCTCAACACTGTTGCGCCATGTGTCAAATTCAATCTCATGACTCGGACATGGTAATTTGCCTGAAAACTGCCTAAGACGGAAAGAGGCACTCACCTGTGAGACTGGAGCTTCATTTCGCACTATGTGCTCTACGATAACTTTCTGCACCTCAGGATGAGTGACAATGTTCTGTGTTAGGTTAGAGGCTAAATTGGGTCGAGGTCGGTTGTCTGAGTCAGAGTCAGAATTTTTCAGAGTAGTTTTAGACTGCTCTGCATTTTTACTGGAGGAAATTCGGTCATTTTGTGTCTCGAGAGTGAAATTTTCATTTTCCACTGTCTCAAAACTGCCTGTTACTGCTTCAGAGCAATTTGACAAATGCTCACGCAGTACAGCTTCAAAACATTCTCCACCTAATTTAGCAATTTCTTGCAGTTCACCGATAAAACGGTGGGTGGCTCTAAATGTAACATGAGACACATACTCACCGGACAGGGCTCTGATCTGGTGAGAAACTTCACTGGAGCTGTCAAATGTGTAAGGGAGTAAAGGTTCAAGTGCTGTTAAAGCAGTTCTACTCTCAAACTCTACAATGACATTTCTATGATAAGAAGACTGGGGGTCATCTATTCTCAAAATTCTCATGATTTTTCCATACCTGTTAAGGAAATCTGACACATTTTCATCAACTTCTGTGTCAGTAATACCACTAACAATAACGGCATTTGGAACTTTAAAGCTCCACTGACATCATCTTTTGACTTTTCAAAAAATGGCACAACATATATAAATATTAAGATTGACCCCTGACCGTTTTTGCTAAAATAATGTTAAATGAATGAAAATTGACCCCCAAAACAGTTTAAAATTAGCGCCATTTTTTTAACACGATAAATAGGGATATCCCCGTCGCAGGATGATGACGTCATGTAAAGGAAGTTCTCTCCTGCGCAGCTTGAAAACAATGGAGGAGCTACAAACTCGATCCGTCCAATTTAGCCATTTAAAAGTTAATATTTTAGCGGATTGTCTGCAGAGAAGCCAAAGTTATTTCCAGTAAACAGCAGGTTATAATTTTTTTCAGCTCCTGCTGGTTTTTGGAGACTTTTCACTTCATGAGGTGAGCTGCTGTGTGGAGTTACATGCATGTGGACGAGGCAGAAGTAATTCTACAACATGTACATCGTCTCCAGCCTCCACAGCACTGAAATGGTAATATATTAGTTAATGTTCCTAATAATTATTCAACATTAATTAATAGTTTAAAAAATTAGTCCCTTTTAAAATATCTGTTAAATATATTATTCTTTTATTTTGTTTGTGTTTTCAGGTTTCCAGGTCTCCAGTCCATCACCTGAGGCTCTTCCTGTTGAACCACAACCCAGACTTTCACATCACAGCAGGTAAGATTGCATCAACGAAAAGAATACTACTCAACAATATTCTTTGATGTAAATCTGTTGATTTTCTGTGGTTCTGATGAGGGAAGTGACAAAGTGGATGCAGCATTCAGCCCATAATGGACCCAGATGTCCCCTGCGTCCAGACCTACAACACCTGGACATCATGAGCGTGGAGGAGCGAGGATTCACAGAAATGTCTTCACCTGAAGAGTGGACCGAGGTGGAGAACAAACCTTGATATTGTTAAACAACAGATGGAGACGTCTTCAGGATCTGTAGAACATCAGGACTGCTGCAGAAAGCTACGTTTGTGCATCAAGACATTAAAATATGCAGAAATACTACAACTGGCCAGAGCATTGAGATGAAAATGAATCAATGAATTTAATATTTTTTTCTGAGTGTTCAAATGAACATGTTGTTTGAAAAAAAAAAAGGATAACAATGAACCAAGTGTTTCTGTAGTTATGTGTAAATAAAGTTACGGTAGTACACTATATTATCTGTTAGTGTTGAGTTATTCTTTGTGAGAATATTTGTGTTATTCTTTGTGAGAATATTTGTGTATCTGTTTTAATTTCATTCGTGCATCTACAACTCACAGCTCATACTTTAGTAAAAACAAAATTGGTGAATGTTGAAAGAAACATTTTATTAAAATAAAACCATCCCATATTATCAAATAAATGAAAACCTCTGGGGAAACATTAATATGAACAGATTATCAAAATAAATTGAGTTTAACACATATTAGCAAGTGTTGTTTGACTTCATCAGCTCTGTAAAAATGACTCCAACACCTCCTCGTCCACCCTCCTGTCCAGGTGTTGTAGGTCTGGACGCAGGGGACATCGGTCTAGTTTCTCCTCATCCTGCTGCTTGTACTTCTTCAGACTCCACCACCTCCTCGCTCCTCCACGCTCATGATGTCCAGGTGTTGTAGGTCTGGACGCAGGGGACATCTGGGTCCATTATGGGCTGAATGCTGCATCCACTTTGTCACTTCCCTCATCAGAACCACAGAAAATCAACAGATTTACATCAAAGAATATTGTTGAGTAGTATTCTTTTCGTTGATGCAATCTTACCTGCTGTGATGTGAAAGTCTGGGTTGTGGTTCAACAGGAAGAGCCTCAGGTGATGGACTGGAGACCTGGAAACCTGAAAACACAAACAAAATAAAATAAAAGAATAATATATTTAACAGATATTTTAAAAGGGACTAATTTTTTAAACTATTAATTAATGTTGAATAATTATTAGGAACATTAACTAATATATTACCATTTCAGTGCTGTGGAGGCTGGAGACGATGTACATGTTGTAGAATTACTTCTGCCTCGTCCACATGCATGTAACTCCACACAGCAGCTGAGCTCACCTCATGAAGTGAAAAGTCTCCAAAAACCAGCAGGAGCTGAAAAAAATTATAACCTGCTGTTTACTGGAAATAACTTTGGCCTCTCTGCAGACAATCCGCTAAAATATTAACTTTTAAATGGCTAAATTGGACGGATCGAGTTTGTAGCTCCTCCATTGTTTTCAAGCTGCGCAGGAGAGAACTTCCTTTACATGACGTCATCATCCTGCGACGGGGATATCCCTATTTATCGTGTTAAAAAAATGGCGCTAATTTTAAACTGTTTTGGGGGTCAATTTTCATTCATTTAACATTATTTTAGCAAAAACGGTCAGGGGTCAATCTTAATATTTATATATGTTGTGCCATTTTTTGAAAAGTCAAAAGATGATGTCAGTGGAGCTTTAACGTTTTCTTTATCAATTATATCCATTTTGCTGAACTTGGCTTTTTTTTTTCTTTTAATCTAATTTTCTAATTTCAATTTTCTATTTTTTCTACTGTGGATCTGAGTTAAAAATGAAGTTTAAGCTTCTATTTTATTTTATCTTATTTATTTGCTCCTGGCTGGCTCGCCAATTTTTCTGTAACACCTATGACACGCTATTAATCTTGGCTAGTTTGCCAATTATCTAAACAACGCTCATGGCGTGTTTACAGTCTAGTTAGGTTAAGGGCTAGTTACCAGGTTCGACTTCTGGAGCAAAAAAGAGAAAGAAGTAAAATAGTAAACCTTAAATTATTGACTCAGACCACAATGTGAAAGTTGAACTGCCAGCTTATCATTTAATAAAAACAAATGAATAAACAACAACAATACACACAATCACATACAATTACACTCAAAACGATATAAATAAATCCCTTGTTCCCTTTTTGGTAATTTATTAACCTCTTCTTAGAAGTTCAATAAACACTAAATGGTAATTAAGGGTTGCTATTTATTTTATATCTAATTTGTATTCTAGTTTATTTCAATTTAATACTGCAATTTATTTAATTTACAGCTAATAAATCTTTTAAACCTAATTTAAAAGATTAGTGCTCCTTTAAGAATTTAAGCTATTTAGTTTTCTAAATTAACTACTTCTCAAAATAAATCTTATCTATTTTTAAATTCAAAAACCCAACAACAATTTACAGTTCACAACTTAATAAATATTAATTGGGATTTAAGAAAAAAAATGTAAAAAGAACCACAGAAATTCAGTAAACTGAATAATGTGTAATCAATTCGACCTTTTCCCTTCTCATGAAGAGTTCTACAGGTTGAAAATCAGTTCTGAGTCCACTGCTCTTTTTTTAGAGAGGCGGGAACAATTTGGATCATACCACTTTTCTTTGGGTAAGATGAAGTGTTCCAGCAGGAGGCGGAGCTTCTGCTGGGCGGTCCTTAATTCCTGGGGTACTGACTCGCCATCTGAATTCAGTCTGGACACAGCTGCTGACAGGGAACTTCCGGTCCAGCTCCTGACTCAGCAGAACCGTTGAAACACCCTCAGCAAGGCTTTCCAGAAGGTTCTAGAAGCTTTCTCAGAAAACTGGAAAGAAGCTTTCCAGCACACACACAAAAAGAAAAGCCAAAAAAAAAAAGAAAAAAAAAAGCCTGGCACAGCCAGGGAGAAACACAAAAGTCTGTTTTAGCTTTCTAAAATTATAATAGTCACTCGGTTTTGCTGACACATCTCAAACCAGTTTTTTAGGCATAAAACGACATAAATTGTGTTTCTTATCTTTCTCCTTCGGTGAGACAAAAATATATAACATATAAATTATTTTTCCAGAAAATAAAATATACTTTTAACTCACCAAGTTCAGTTCTGTTCAGAAAATAAAATTCCTGAACGCAGTCAGGTCGAGGAAAAAAGTGCAGAAACCACTCTTTACTTCTAAAGAGTTTTCTCAGGCGACAGGCACCTTTCTGATCAACGTTTCTCTAACTTTCTCCTCTCTTCTTCTCTTTCTTTTACAACAAAGCGTTCCGCTTCATTGCTTTTCAGTCTCTGACTTTCCCGCTTCAGGTCCCCTGTATTTATACACTCTGCTGCACATGCGCAGATGGAACCAAACCCAACGGCTGTGGGACCAGTCATGTGAGCTGCACATGCAGGCAACCTTTCAAAATAAAAGTCTTCTGCTTACATTAATACTGTGACCAAAATAACCTCTTTGTGTACAGATTTCAACACAATAAAATATAATTACACCAAATATTACCTTTAAAATACCTGTAATCATTATCTTTCATGGTTTCAACCATTTTAGACCTATTTCCTATTTATTTCTCTATTTATTTATTTATTTCCTATTAATCTGTTTAATAGCCAAATAAATAAAATGGATACAACAATAAAGGTTATTTTAGCCTGGGTTACACTTTCTCCAGCAGCTTTCAGCTACAATCATTCAGCAGTCACACTGCATCTCTGCAGGAAATGCAGTTTCCTCTAGTTGTTTCATTTCTCTCATTTGAAAAAGAGCAGTACATTCTTGGTCCTGTACCACGTCAGACTGACAGCCTGTTCTTTTTTCTTGCAGCTGAGCCAGCAGGAGTTTTGGAGGGCTTCAGGAATTCAAGGGAAGGGCGGACTCCTGAGGGTCTGAAGGGGAGTTCCTTGTCCTTCGCCCTGCAGAACTTGGGCGTTTTGTCTCTTTTTCCTCATTACCAGCATGCAGCTGCGCGTGATCAGACCTCAGCCACATCATGTTGCATCAAAGTAAAAGCAGCTAAAACAGGTTAATGAGGCAAACCTGCTTCCTGCGTTTGGATCAAGCAGCTGTTTTGTTTTCAGAACCAGAGAATTCTGTGTGAGAACGTGAAGGAGGGGTCCACTAACAGAGGGGTTCTGCTCAGCAAGGTGAGAGAGTCCATCTCCAGAGCTGCAGGACACGTTTGACCTCTGAGACGACCTCGTCTGCGAGCGGTTGTATTCCTCTGACTTTTTATGTTTTAAATATGTTTGTGCTGCTTTTTCTGCTTATCCTGAAGTCTATACACACGATTTGTATTAAAGCTCTTATGTAAGGAACTGTGTAAAACACATGAGGAGTCCTCCTGGGAATCTGAGCATCAGCTGTGCGCTTCTGATTAAAGATGGGATGAGAGAAAACAGACTGAGGGCCCAGAAGAACCACGAGCTGACCCAGACCCTTTTGTTTAGACAAACAAAGAAACGTGAATAAACTAAAGTACAGCACTTCTGACTGGATGTCCCCAGAGTTCTGATGGGTTCTGATGGGTTCTGGTGTTCAGAACATCCCAGTGGTGCACACAGAACCACAGGGTTTGTCTTAAATTTGGCTAAAGGGGAATATTTTTTATAAGACTGAGCTGAATACAGCATCTTAGACTGAGGAAGTCTTTCGGACGAAAGACGAAACGTTTCTACTTTTTTTTTTTGTTTTGTTTTGTTTTTTGAATGTCCAGAGGACCAGACTTAGTTTTTTTAGATTTTTGGAAGACGTTTCATTGAAATTAGAAAATATGTTCAAAGAACGCCCTGAGAGAACACCAGCTGGTTGTACAGGAAGTGGGAACAATAACGAACAATTAATATCTTACCTGCTCTAGATAGCTTTTTGTACCACCTCCGTTTGAAGAAATTGAGTTTACCGGTAATTTGGACCAGACTGATGAGCTAATGGCTAGTCAGTGTGAGATTAGATTGCTGCCAAATTTAAAACAGTCTCAAATTTATCTGCGTTTTAGTCAAACATTATTTTGTTAATTTAACGTTGCACAATTATTCCAACAGGAATACGATGTTTGAGCTACTGATGGCTGCATCAAAGTGCTACAGCTAGCTGCAGAATTTTATTTGACTACTGATGAAATTAAAGACAGTTAAAAGTTATCTGAAAATGACAAAGTCTTCACTATTCCCATGTAGACATACACCTCTCTGGAACAATCCTGACATTCAACAAGAAAATAATATGTTAAATTTCACAGGTTGGAGAATGAAAGGTATTGTCAAAGGTATTATCAAAATTTAGATGAATTTCTTAAACAGTTAAACTGGAAAAGTGAAATTATTATTTTAGGTGATTTTAACATTAATTGGCTTGAGAGAGAAAGTAAATTGAAATTAAAAATGACTGCATCCAAATACACATTACATCAAATGATCAAAACTCCCACAAGAATAACAAAAAAAAGTAGCACACTCATTGATTTAATCTTCACTAATAAACCAGAGCGTGTAACAAAAACATATAATCTTATCACGGGATTATCGGATCACAACTTGACTGTATTTATCAGAAAATTGTCAAAAAAACGTCTGTCGAGGTTTTGTTTTCAATCAGACACTAATGTCCAGCACACAGGGATCAGAAGGAGTGATACTGAACAATTTCACAATGAAATACAGGATATGGACTTGGATTTGACCTTACAAGCACATGACCCCAATACCTGTTGTAACATTCTTACAGAATCCCTTGTAAAGATCATTCATAAATTTACAAAGCCAATTAAAAGTAAGCAGAAAAAGCCTTCACTGCCATGGTTCAATTATGAGTTACATCAGCTGATGAAAAAGAGGGACTTGGCATTGAAAAAATCTCTGCATACTAAACTGAACACAGACATTCTCATGTTTAAAGGTCTTAGAAATAAAGTGGTTAGTTGTTTAAGAAAAGCAAAAGCAGAATATTTTACTGAACTGATTTCCCACTCAGGAGGCCGGAGCTCCTCTCTTTGGTCACATATCAACAAACTTACAAAAAAAGATATAAATCAGAAAAAAAGGTTAACTCAACTGAACATTAAGGGACACATGATATCAGACCCTACAATAATGGCAAATGCTTTTAATGATTATTTTATTAACTCAGTGGAAGAATTGGCAATACATTTTAATTCCATAGATCCAACAGAGAATTCAGTTACGATTGACACAATTTTTCCTTTTACTCTCAACAAGATCAATATTTGTAAAACTCAGCATATAATTAATCAATTAAAAACATCTAAAGCTAAAGATGTCTTTGGAATAGATACAGAGTTTATAAAGAAACATACAGTTTTATCAAACCCTATAACTCACTTAATAAACTTATCTTTTACAAAAGGGCTATTTCCTGATACCTTCAAAACAGGACTAATAACTCCAATTTTGAAATCTGGTGACTCCGAGCAAGTTAGCAACTACAGACCAATTAGTATTTTACCAGCAATATCCAAAGTGATGGAAAAAGCAGTAGCAGAGCAGCTTATTAGTTATTTAGAAAAAAACCAGCTTCTTTGTCCAGTCCAGTTTGGATTTCGTTCCGGTTACTCAACAGAACTGGCTACCTCCTACCTTACAGACAATATTAAAAGATCTTTAGATGATGGTAAGGTAGTTGGAGCAGTGTTCCTGGACTTGAGAAAAGCCTTTGATACAGTGAATCATGACATGCTCCTACATAAACTCAGTACGTATAACTTCTCCAAGTTAGCAATCAGCTGGTTTAGATCATATCTAAAAAATAGAGAACAGTGCGTCAAAGTTAATGGGATGAAATCCAGCCCCCAAACATGTACCATGGGAGTTCCACAGGGTTCCATTTTAGGTCCATTGCTTTTCTGTTTATACATCAACGACTTACCGGACAGTTGCAAATACGCCAAATGTCAGATGTATGCAGATGATGCCATCATCTATGTATCTGCAAAGACTCCACAACAGGCAGCAGAGTTACTGAACAGGGAGATGGAGGGAGTGTCTCAGTGGTTTAAGAATCACTGTTTGACTCTGAACTGCAACAAAACAGTCTCAATGTGTTTCACTATCCGGCGTAAAGTCTGTAACTTTTCAATTGTGATTGATCAAAAGGAAATCCAAAAAGTGGAAGAGTTTAAATATCTGGGTGTCATTTTAGATTCCCACCTTAACTTTGAGGCTCACATTAGGAAAATGTTTAAAACCATTAAGACAAATATAAATTGTTTTCGTCTTATAAGATCTTGTTTATGTGGAAAATCTGCTCAGTTGTACCTTCATGCCATGATTATGTCTCATTTCTCATACTGTGTCACTGTCTGGAGCCAAGCAACTCAATCGGCTTTAAAACCTATGAGGATGTTGTACTCACAAGCACTGAAAGTTCTAGACCAGAAACCTTTGAAGTGGCACCACTGTAAAATACTTGATAAATATAACCTATTAAGCTTTGACAATTTTTTAAAATTTTCTTGTTTAAAATTAACTTTTAAATGTATTAATGGTCTTGTCCCCGAACTGGTGAGCAGAATGATTTTAAAAGTCAGCAGCTCAGGAGTTGCAACAAGAGGTGCAGCTGATGGAGACTGTAAACCTACAAAATACAAAACATCATTTGGTCAATGCTCCTTCTCATTTAAAGGTCCTCATATCTGGAACAGTTTACCATCAGCAATAAAAACATTGACTGATCTTAGAGGTTTTAATTCCCAGGTGAAAAAATGGTTGAAACAAAACCAAATCTGTGAACACTGAATCCTATAGGGACAGAGGAGCAGCTGTGTGTGTGTGAGGGAACTGTTTAAGCCATTTAAACTTCATTAATTTTTTATTTTTTTTTAGATGTTTTTATATAGGGAACTGTTTAATCTTAATTAAATTTTAATTTGATTTTAGCTGTTTTTATATAAAAGTCCAACCAAGGACTGGGTTTGCAAATTAGCCTATGGCTAGAAATCCTGTGTACAAGACAACGGTTGCTTCGTTTTTAACATGTAACATTGTTTATTGTGCTGTCCTTGTTCAAATAAACTTGAATGAATGAATTGAATGTCTGGAACACATATTTGAGGGTATAGACTTTATTCCATTCAATAAATTAATAATACAATATGACATTGATAATAAATATTTCCTACAATACCAACAAATTAAGTCAATTGTAAAAAAGAAATTTAAGCTTAATAAAACATTGTTGGAAACACCAACATGTGTGTTAGAGTTTATTAATTTTCAACCACCCAAATTATTATCTAAAATATACAAAAAATTGTCTAGAATCGATGACTCGATAGCACTACCTGTTGAAAAATGGGAGTCAGATTTATCAATCAACTTTGAACAAAAAATTTGGTCTCAAGTATGTTCAAATACTTTTAAATTGACTAGAATCTCCAATTTACAATTAATACAATATAAGGTTCTCTATAGAGTACATTATACAGGTCAGCGAATGTTTAAGATGGGCTTTACACCATCTAACAAGTGCTCACAGTGCATAAGTAATACACCTGATGATTATATTCACGCGCTCTGGTTCTGTCCACCCGTTCAGAGGTTCTGGGTACAGGTATGTGAAGACTTGTCTAAATGTTTGAAATTTAATATCCCACTCTCTCCATCTGTTTGCTTATTGGGTATCTTTGAAGATGTTATACTAGAAAAAAATACATCCTATATGCTTTTCACTGCCTTATGCATCGCAAAGAAAACCATACTCGTAAATTGGAAAAATAAAAATAATCTTAGCATTAATCAGTATAAAAATCTTCTGTTAGATCATATTAGTCTTGAAACAGCATCTGCCGACACATTGGATCAATCTATTTGGCATTCTTTGATCGGCTCCGTTACGTAGTGAGGGTGGGGGGTCTGGGATGTGGCCTTGTGGGGCATTGGGACTGGAGGGGGGAGGTTGGGGTTTGGGGCGCCGGGGGGTTGGGGCTGCTTGGGCGGGGAGGACCTTGTCTTCGACCTGGGGAGGACCGGGGGGGTTCTGGGGGATATCTGCTAGGGACGGCATGCGGGCCCTCGGGTGGTCGGTGGCGGCGGTCATGGGTCGCCGGTCGGTGACCCGGCTGTGCTGGGGTGGTTTCGGGGCGGGTGCCGGAGGCTTGGGACTCTGGGGGCGTGTCGTCCCCGGGCTTGGGCCTGGTGGGGGTCGGGGGTCTTGGGCTCTGGCGGGCGGGTCGCCGGGCTATGGGCTGGCTGGCGCTCTGGTGCCCGGCTCTGGCCGGGGGCTCTCGGCTCGCTGGTGGGTTGGGGGTTCATATGCTGGGGGGTGGGTGTCTGGGGGCGTGACTGGTGGCCAATGGGAGGGGGCGGGCAAACCCAGCCTGGGTGTCTAATGTGTTATGTGTTCTGAAAGTTGTTAATATGAAGGGTGGGTGTAGTATTTCTTCTGGGGTGGGGATTAAGTGGATGTCCTTGATGATGGTCTTGGACTATGCTTGGCCGGTGTGCGGGCCCCGGTTGGGGCCTGTTCTTGGTGCTTCCTGGCTCTGTCAGCGGTTGGGCGGGCGCTCTTGGCCGTGTCGTCCATGTGGGATTTTGTGCCCTCTTGGGCGGCGGGCTGACTACGGTTCGCAGGGGTCACGGCGGCCCTGGTGGGTGTGGGCTGTTGGTTCTGCTGTTGGTGTCCCTCGGGGCCGTGTCCCTCTCTGGTCTTGGCTCAATGGACCTTACCAAGCTCCGCCCAGAAACGCCCCCTAAGCTCCAAGATGGCTGCCCGTCTCCCAAGCGCAGCTTTGGTGTCAATGGAAAACATGGCGTCGACTGACTGCAGGGTATTTTTGAGTCGAATAGTGTATCATTTCTGCCAGATTCCAACAAAATATCAGCCATGACAATGGACAGGGGAACCAACAAGTTCATGTTATTTTTTTTTTTGGACGTTATCAAGTTGTTTGATCCACGCGATGCCTCCAAACAGCGTGCGTGCTACTGTCTGATGAGGAAAACATCAGCTCCTCACACGCTCAGGCTCAGCATTATTACAGCTGTGGACAGGATCACTGATGCCTATTGTTCTGCAAGGCTGGGTAAGTCAGGCATTCATGGTTTTGAGGGTTACTTTTGAAATCAGCGATTTCTATTGTTGGCAAAAGTTTGTGTGCCTTGGTCGCAAAGCTAATGCTAACTGTAATCTCCATTCATTCTTAAGTGGTTGGTTAGCCGTTGCTGCTTTAGCTGCTAAACACGCCGACAGCGACTTTTGTGAGGGCTAACGAGCTCAGCCGTCCGGTGTGTTAGTTAAAATCCAGCCTTCGTGTCACGATTTTGTGCAGTTTTAGGTGAAATCGACAGTAGAGCTCGTTGTGTTAGCTAGCTCATGTGGCGTTAGCAGAGCTGTTTCTTCCCAACTTCCAGGACGTTCAGTGAACTGTGGCTTTCTCTCATCGTGACCGCGTGTTGTTAACTAGCAGGTTTCAAAAGCAGGTCAACCCTTCTCTGCTGGTGAAAGAAATAATTGTTCAGTTTTGTGGTCGTGCACAAGCTTTGATCCAAGCAAGGCATTCAGTTTCACATATAGGGAAACGGTGAATTTTACTTCCACAAATACGGTCAGGGTACCTGACATCTCCTGTACAGATACCCCACTGACGGTGGAGGAGCATTTTTCCAGCCCTGACGCAGAAAAATTCTGCACGTATGCTAGCTAGCAATGTAAGTAGCATGTGGTGCCGGTCTCACAAACGCTACCGTAGCGTTTGTTTTGTGAGACCGGCACGCACGTGGAAGCTGCGCTGTGACGTGTTATGGGCATTAGCCAATGAAACGCGGCCCTGTGGGCGGAGCTTGGTAAGGTCCATGGTCTGGCGGTCGGAGAGGTGTTTCTTTTACCTCGCTCCTTGGGTGGACCTTGGCGAGCTGGGGGGGTACGCAGGGTCAGCGGGGGAGCTGACTCGCTGTGGGAGCACTGTTCCTGCAGATATTTTTCTCCCCATCCCTCAACACGCACCTCCGCCCTCTTCATCTTAAATTAATACATGTAGGGAATTTGGGTCTCGGGTGTGCTGCAATGGTTTTACATCTCTGTTGTTCAGAACACCTGGGACTCAATTTTATATACACTTTAGACATTCATTCATAAACATCTTCATAAAAGTCACATATAGGGAATGGAGTGAGCACTATGGCTATGGGTGGCGGGATGACACCAATCTCACCCCCATGCCTATGCTCACTCAACATTATGCATTTAGACAATTAGGGCTTGGGTTAGAGTTGGAGTGGAGGGGAAACTGGTACAATGCCAGCCTTTGCTCCTTCTCTTTCCTTTTTAAGTACACTTTACAACACTCACCAACAGTACATTTGGGGACGGGTGTGTGTATGTCGGGGTCTTGATTTGTTAATTTCAATTTTATTTATTTATGTATTTATTAATATATATATATATATCTTCTTCTTCTTCTTTCGGCTTTTCCCTTTTCAGGGGTCGCCACAGCGAGTCATCCTCCTCCACCTCACTCTGTCCTCTGCATCCTCTGTCCTCACTCCAACTACCTCCATGTCCTCTCTAACTGCATCCATATATCTCCTCTTTGGTCTCCCTCTTTGTCTTTTTCCTGGCAGCTGCATTTCTAACATCCTTCTACCAATATACCCACTGTCCCTCCTCTGGACATGTCCAAACCATCTCAGTCTGGCCTCCCTAACTTTATCTCCCAGTTGTTTAACATGTGCTGTACCTCTGATGATCTCATTCCTGATCTTATCCATCCTTGTCACTCCTAAGGAGAACCTCAACATCTTCATTTCTGCCACTTCCAGTTCTTTCTCCTGTCTCTTTGTCAATGCCACTGTCTCCAGACCATACAACATAGCTGGTCTCACCACTGTCTTGTAAACTTTTCCTTTGACCTTTGCTGACACCTTTTTGTCACAAATCACTCCTGAAACTTTTCTCCATCCACTCCATCCTGCCTGGACTCTCTTTTTCACCTCTTTACCACATTCCCCATTTTCCTGGACAGTGGACCCCAAGTACTTGAAGTCCTGCACCTTTGTGACCTCTGCTCCTTGTAGCCTCACTGTTCCACTGGCCTCCCTCTCATTCACACACATGTACTCTGTCTTACTACGGCTGACTTTCATTCCTCTTCTTTCAAGAGCATACCTCCACCTCTCCAAGTTCTCTTCCACTTGTTCCCTGTTCTCACCACAGATCACAATGTCATCTGCAAACATCATAGTCCATGGGGATTCCTGCCTGACCTCATCTGTTAGTCGGTCCATCACCAGAGCAAACAGGAAGGGGCTCAGAGCCGATCCTTGATGCAATCCCACCGCCACTTTGAAGCTATCTGTCACTCCCACAGCACATCTCACCACTGTCCTGCTGTCCTCATACATGTCCTGTACCAGTCTAACATACTTTTCTGCCACTCCAGATTTCCTCATGCAATACCACACCTCTTCTCTTGGTACCCTGTCATAAGCTTTTTCTAAATCCACAAACACACAATGGAGTTCTTTCTGACCCTCTCTGTACTTCTCTATCAACATCCTCAAAGCAAAGATGGCATCTGTGGTGCTCTTTCTTGGCATGAAACCATACTGCTGCTCACAGATAGTCACATCTTGTCTAAGTCTTGCTTCCACAACTCTCTCCCAGATCTTCATTGTGTGGCTCATCAACTTAATTCCCCTGTAGTTGCTACAACTCTGTACATCACCCTTGTTCTTAAAAATGGGAACCAGCACACTTCTTCTCCATTCTTCAGGCATTTTCTCACCCTCAAATATTCCATTAAATATTTGAGTCAAAAACCTCACTGCCATCTCTCCAAGACATTTCCAAACCTCCACTGGTATGTCATCAGGTCCTACTGCCTTCCCCTTCTTCATTCTTTTCAGAGCTTTCCGGACTTCACCCTCACTAATCTTTCCCACTTCCTGGTCCACAGTTTCTATTACCTCCACTCTTCTTTCTCTTTCATTCTCTTCATTCATTAGCTCCTCAAAGTAATCCTTCCATCTTCCCATCACACTCTCCTCACTTGTTAGAACATTCCCATTCCCATCTTTAATAAGCCTAACCTGCTGCACATCCTTTCCAGCCTGATCCCTCTGTCTTGCCAATCGGTACAAGTCCTTCTCGCCCTCTTTAGTGTCCAGTCTCCCATATAACTCATTGTACGCCCTCTGCTTTGCCTTAGCTACTTCCCTCTTTGCTCTATGTCCCATCTCCTTATATTCCTGTCTCCTCTCTTCAGTCCTCTCACTGTCATATTTCTTCTTGGCTAATCTCTTTCTTTGGATGGCGTCCTGCACTTCACTATTCCACCACCAGGTTTCCTTATCATCTATTCTCTGTCCAGATGACACACCAAGTACCTTCCTACCTGTCTCTCTAATTACTGTTGCTGTAGTAGCCCAGTCACTTGGAAGCTCTTTCTTACCACCCAGAGCCTTTAACAGCTCGTCTCTGAATTTCTCACAACATTCTTCCTTCTTTAGCTTCCACCATTTGGTCTTCTTCTCTGGTTTTACTCGTTTTCTCTTCTTCGCAACAACAGTCATTCTACACACAACCATCCGATGCTGTCTGGCCACGCTCTCCCCTGCTACAACCTTACAGTCTCCAATCTCCCTCAGGTTTCCTCTTCTACACAGAATGTAGTCGACCTGTGTACTCCTTCCTCCACTCTTATAGGTCACTCTATGTTCCTCCCTCTTTTGGAAATAGGTATTGACTATAGCCATTTCCATTCTCTTGGCAAAATCCACCACCATCTGTCCTTCCTGGTTTCTTTCCTTGACACCAAACCTACCCATCACTTCCTCATCCCCTCTGTTTCCTTCACCAACATGTCCATTCAGGTCTGCTCCAATCACCACTCTTTCCTCCCTGGGAATACTCTCTATCACTTCATCCAAATCTTTCCAAAATTTATCTTTCTCCTCCCCATCACATCCAACCTGTGGAGCATAACCACTTACTATGTTTAGCATCAGACCT
Organism: Garcialebias charrua; assembly: GCA_038048925.1. Classification (NCBI taxonomy): domain Eukaryota; kingdom Metazoa; phylum Chordata; class Actinopteri; order Cyprinodontiformes; family Rivulidae; genus Garcialebias; species Garcialebias charrua. The sequence goes on from JBBPBX010002852.1 coordinate 86,574, forward strand.
TCTACTTCTACCTTTAGACACATCACCCTATCTGACACTCTCTTCACCTCTACTACATTCTTTGCCAACTCCTCCTTCAGGACCACCCCTACTCCATTTCTCTTTCTATCCACACCATGGTAAAACAGTTTGAACCCTGCTCCAATACTGCGAGCCTTGCTGCCCTTCCACTTGGTCTCTTGGACACATAAAACATCTACCTTTCTTCTCTGCATCATGTCAGCCAGCTCTCTACCTTTGCCTGTCATTGTCCCCACATTTAGAGTTGCAACCCTCAGTCCTACATTCTTCACTTTCCTCCTCTCCCTCTGTCTCCTGACACGTTTCCCTCCTCGGGGTCTTCGACTAACAGTAGTACAAT
>JBBPBX010002853.1:0-11930 GCA_038048925.1 Garcialebias charrua
GTGACCTGTGTCGGTCCGTCAGTTGACCTCAGGTCATGTGACCTGTGTCGGTCCGTCAGTTGACTTCATGTCGTGTGACCTGTGTCGTTTTGTCAGTTGACCTCAGGTCATGTGACCTGTGTCGGTCCGTCACTTGACCTCAGGTCATGTGACCTGTGTCGGTCCGTCACTTGACCTCAGGTCATGTGACCTGTATCAGTCTATCACTTGACCTCATGCCATGTGACCTATGTCGGTATGTCAATTGACCTCATGTTGTATGACCTGTGTTGTTTTGTCAGTTGACCTCAGGTCATGTGACCTGTGTTGGTCCGTCAGTTGACTTCATGTCATGTGACCTGTGTCGTTGTGTCAGTTGACCTCAGGTCATGTGACCTGTGTTGGTCCATCACATGACCTCAGGTCATGTGACCTGTGTCGGTCCGTCAGTTCACCTCAGGTCATGTGACCTGTGTCGGTCCGTCAGTTGACCTCAGGTCATGTGACCTGTGTCGGTCCGTCAGTTGACCTCATGTCGTGTGACCAGTGTCGGTCCGTCAGTTGACTTCATGTCGTGTGACCTATGTCGTTTTGTCAGTTGACCTCAGGTCATGTGACCTGTGTTGGTCCGTCACTTGACCTCAGGTCATGTGACTTATGTCTGTCCGTCAGTTGACCTCATGTCATGTGACCTTTGTCGGTCCGTCAGTTGACTTCATGTTGTATGACCTGTGTTGGTCCGTCACTTGACCTCAGGTCATGTGACCTATGTTGCTCCGTCAGTTGACCTCAGGTCATGTGACCTGTGTCGGTCCGTCAGTTGACCTCAGGTCATGTGACCTGTGTCGGTACGTCAGTTGAGCTCATGCCGTGTGACCTGTGTCGATCCGTCAGTTCACCTCATGTCGTGTGACCAGTGTTGGTCCGTCAGTTGACTTCATGTCGTGTGACCTGTGTCATTATGTCAGTTGACCCCAGGTCATGTAACCTGTGTTGGTCCGTCAGGTGATGGACAACAATAGGTCAAGCATGTTGTAGAACACAGCAATGGGCCACCTGCATGTGCCGGCACGTACCGTATATACATGTGCCAAGGACAAGGAGAGAGACAGTACTTGTAAGCAAAATAATTAATTTGACAGAACATCAGGGTTACAGGATAATCAGCACAGCAGAATAAGACAATTTTATGCATAAAATTGTTCTGGAGCAGACAAAGCTTTCCGTTCAGTGGATGTCCCAAATTGTTCAACTGTGAGATAACTTCAGGGTCTGTTATGTGTGAATTCAGGTCAGGGCCTCTATTCTGGCTAAGGGGGAAGGGCAAGCAGAGTCTTACTTACCTGGTGGAAACATTGGAATGCAGTCTGGTGTGGTGGGGGTGTCTGAGTTATGTGCATGCATATTTATAACAAAAGGCAGTTAATGGCCCACTAATGGTTGAGAAGAAGGAGGGGGTTTGTCCTCAGGATCTTGAAAATTCAGTCATCCTAGTGTTAAAAAAGTTATAGGAAGCATAATTTTTTAAACATTAAAATTTAAAAGTTTCCTGTACTTGAATTTATGACTTATAAACAAATCCCTTTCTGACATAGGTTATGGCCAGATGTGAGGAGATGGGTGTGGACACCTGTGTAACAGACCACTCCACTCCACTTTTAATTATTAGGTAACGGTTAATGCAGAAATTTACAATAAGAATGCTAGGGATTTTTATTAATACAACACAGTTGCAAGAGTAAGGCATTTCATGGATTTTTCTGATACAGATTGTTTATTATAAATATGTATTAATTTATTTTTCACAACAATCTTTTTCGCTCATGTTTCATAAAAAAATCGTGACCTGTGTCTGCTCACTGCCTCCTTCTTGTCTGGTTTCAGAAATTCAGCACATAATGTTGGAGGTACTTTAATTTGATCCGCGAACTTCTGGTACTGCAGAGGGTCTTCCACAACCTCATCGAACAGCAGCCCCATCAACTTCTCAATGTAGCCTTCATAAAAAATTTACAATTACACAATTTGTACAAATAAAAATGCTATGCTCAATTCTAAAATTACATACCTGTTGTTGGTTTTGTCTTCATGGGTCTCACGGTGTAGTCTCCATGCTTATATTTAGGATAAGCAATGCAGTATCTCAGCTCACCGGTTTTAGTGACAGCATGTGCCCTGTTCGCATTTTCATTGTAGTGTAGTCCAGCTAGCTCAAGTCTATAGACAGAAAAAGTAAAAAAAAATTACTTTTGCATAGACTTTTTCACAAGGTTATCCTACTCCAATGTTATTACATTTACCTGCACAGCATTCCTTGTAAAGAGAACACCACATTCTTGGGTGCAAATTTCAAAAGTAAAACTATGGAAAGCCTCGATGATTTGGTAGACTATAATATTTTATCAGTTATGTATAAGGCTCGAAATAATAATAAACCTTTAAATATCCAAATGCATTTTGTTAAAAGACAAAGTTTTTATAATCTTAAGGGGACAGATATGTTTGTAAAACCACAATTCAGAACTAGTTTGAAGGGACGTTCTACCAAAAAATTGAACAAATTCAATAAACACAAAAACACATGTAGGGGGAACTGCCACTAGGTGGGGTCCCTGCCTAGACCCTACATAGACTTTTTCACAAGGTTATCCTACTCCAATGTTATTACATTTACCTGCACAGCATTCCTTGGAAAGAGAACACCACATTCTTGGGTGCAAATTTCAAAAGTAAACTATGGAAAGCCTCGATTGATGATGTGTGGTACTGTGGGCTCATCTTCTGTACGTCTTTCATGAGATGTGGAGCCAACAACACAGCTGTTAGCTTCTCACATGCTGCTGTGCCTAAAATAAAATATAATTTAAATTATTTAAGAAATTTGACAGAGTTATACTATTGTAGGACAACAATACTATTGTAGGACAACATTTAAAAAATTGTTATTCTCTTACCACAAGCATGAACAACTTGAATGTTGCAAAAACTAAAAGCTAAAGTTCAATCTATCTAGACCAGTGGTCTGCAACCTTTATTATCAAAAGAGCCATTTCGCCCCTCTTCTGCCAAAGAAAAATAGTCTGGAGCCGCAAAACATAACATAACTTATAAAAATTTTAATCTTCTTTTAAACATTTACTGAACCTGTGTTTTTGTTACAGAACAGAGCTATACGAGTAATTACCAGAAAAAACTATTGCCACCCATCTAGTACATTGTTTCATCAATTGAAGTGGTTAAAATTCAGTGACTTGGTGGATTATAATATTTTGTCAGTCATGTATAGATGCATAAATAATAATAACATTCATGGAGACAGCGAGATGCAGACGGGAGTCAGCCCCCCCCGCATGATCCACGGCTCTGGAAACGGTGTGGGTGGGGGGGGGAAGCTGACACACCCCCACACCGCACTGCTCCCAGGGACCGCATGATCTGCGACTCTGCAAGATGCAGACGTGGGGCCAGTTCTCCCCGCTGCACCTGCAACAGCGAGATGCTGGCTGGCGCGCGCGTGCGCGGGGGGGGTTGTCTGATTCCCCTCCACCCGCACCACTTCCAGAGCCGCATGCGGCTCCGGAGCCGCGGGTTGCCGACCCTTGATCTAGACACATCTAATTAATATATTACATACATATAAACATATACCGGTAGTACTTACTTGGTTTTAACCACTCCCTTGCCTGCTCACCAACTAGAGGCTTGTGTAAGCACTGAGGGAAGAGTGCGTTTTCGTGGGTGTGTACATTCTGGATATGGTTAGCGACTAAAGTCCACTTTGCCACAGCCTCTTCTCCAGATGCAGATGTAGATACAGACCAGTAGAGGGGATTCACTACACACTTCCTCCACTTGCCCACCTCTTGAAGTCCTCTGATCTTAGCCATAGCATCAATTTTTTTGCCAACTCCTGGAAATATTAGAAAATAAAATTTAATGAAAATGACAGAATGCATAATCACACATCACTGTCCTAAAATACTTGTACTTGCCTTTCCCCATATGCCATGGATCAAATAAGTGTTTGATGTCCTTTTTTTCCTCCCTCAAATACTTCTGGACCCCGGTATGTCTGTCAGTGACTAGACTTCACTGTCAGACCTCTTTGCTCCAGCACTGACAGACTTCTTTTAAATCCCTCCTTCTCCATTCGCACACTGTTTCCAACTTCATTGCTCTGTGAAAAAAAATTTTTTTTAAATAATGTATACTAAATATGAAGTGATACACTGTAGATGTTTTTCTTACTTGAACAAGTTGGATGTCTATTATGCAACTAGCAGCAAGATCCATCATGGTGTAACTTCCATATTTTGCACAGTGCCCTGGAAGTATTTGATTCTATGTTTAGGTTTTTTACATGATATCCTCTACACATATTCTCCACATCGAGAGGAGCCTGTTGAGGTGGCTCGGGCATCTGGTTAGGATGCCTCCTGGACGCCTCCCTGGTGAGGTGTTCCGGGCATGTCCCACCGGGAGGAGACCCAGAGGAAGACCCAGGACGTGCTGGAGGGACTATGTTTCTCGGCTGGCCTGGGAACGCCTTGGGATTCCCCCGGAGGAGCTGCTCCAAGTGGCTGGGGAGAGGGAAGTCTGGGCCTCCCTACTTAGGCTGCTACCCCCGCGACCCGACCCCGGATAAGCGGAAGAAGATGGATGGATGGATGGATCCTCTACACAAAGTGTAAAAGGTTAATAGGAGTACCAGTAAGAAATAAAACCTGAAAATACCTGGTGAATCAGCTCTCATGTCACCACCGAGTGTCAAAGACCCACGAGCCATGGCCTCGTTGATGCACTTATCCTGCTCCAGCTTCCACTGCCAAAAGACTGTGGGGATGAGGAGGTTTTTTTGATGTTTGTGGAAGCATGTTTCAGAGATTCCCTGGATGTTCAACGCATCATGGACCTAAAAGAACAACAAAGTTTTTATCACCTTACAAACAAACATAATTGAGACACATTACCGTTTTCTCACCTTATTGATTTGTCGAAACGAGGACCCTGTGAAAAGTACAGCTGCACAGAGCTGAAGGTTGCCTGCTGGGATGTTTTTAACCAATGGCTGACTGGACCACTCATTGGTGTGTTCACATCTACTGCACTGTTGTTTCACTTTTAGAAGTGTTCCAATTGTAGTTTTTTCAACAACACAGCTGTGTGTACAGACAGGACACCTCCAGAAAAGCTCAAGCAGCTGTTCTTCGAAAACAATGTATTTTTTTGCTTTGTGGCCCGGGAGGGGGACTTCATTGATGGAACTATGTAGCAATAAAGACAAAATAAAATAAAAAATTTAAAACTACAGCTAAACTATAAATAAATTATGTTACTAATTCAAAAAAGGCGTTCAATACAAGATCAACTGGACTTTATTTGTAACAGAAGACGTTTCGCTCATCATCCGATAAGCTTTCTCAATTCTTTGAAGACTGTGAGAGGGAGAGAGAAGTTATAAGCAAGCTGGGCCACTGATACACACCAAACTAGGTAAATTGGAAGCTAACACACACACATATTTGGGATAACACGTGCCTGTGACCCATTCAAAGTTCAGTGTGTGAAAAAGCAGAGCTTACAGAAAGCACACACACATCCTACTGTATGTAAATTGACAAAAAACACTTCACACATTGATACCAGGGACCTGTCAAAGTCTTTGTTAATCTAATTCACAAGTGAGGCTCCTCTGTTCTCATCAGGTGGGATGCGTCTTGGAAAACAGCTGCAGGTCCGCACCATAAGTTTTAGAAAGTTGAAATCTGACAAAACCAGACTGTGTGCACGTGGATTTGCAACAGGAGTCACGCACCAACATATGTTGGTTGCAAGCTGAGGTAACACATACATGTAAATTGACAGATCACACCTTAACAGTAGGGGGTTCCCTTGAAGTCTCTGACAGAAGACACACAAATGTATGTAAATTGATTGTATTGTATTGATTGTATTGATTGTCTTGTATTGAACGCCTTTTTTGATTTATCATGTCCTGGACGACTGAGAATCTTCACCAGCATATGTTACTAATTGTTTAACTTACATTGAACGGTGTACAGTAATGTCACTTCCATCCAGATGGTAAGAGGAATCATCAGCCGGGATCTCTATTCTCTTTCTTTTTAACGGTGTAGAACTTGCACGTGGACACTCTGGGAATGGCATCTCCGTGAAGGACCCAGTATCACATGACACACTCCTGCCTGTGGGTCGTGTTTGTGTTGCTTTTAAAAAAATAAGCAATTTAAAAATTAAGTCTCTACTTACACATTCATAATAAAATTCTCATTTAATTAAATAACAAATTACATACTAAAAATTTAAATATGATGTTGAAAAATTGAAGCATACTGCATCCAGACATTTCCAATAAAACATCTACCGGTACTTTACAGTTTGTGAAGGTACACAACGTAACTCCAAGGTCAAGGCTACACATCAAAATAAATTTATAACATACAAAATATGGTTTGGTTTCTTATAGCGTTTCAGCTGGGTCCTACATTTATAAGTTATGTTTAGCTATCATAAACAATTGTCAAGAAATAAAATAAACTTAGAAATTGTAAATTTTAAAGTAATAAAGACATGAGTCAGCTACAGTATAATTTTAAATTATGGTAAACAAACGCAGAAATAACAAAATATTCCATACAACCCAAGGAAATAAAATTGTGTAGTAATTTGGTCCATTACTGCAGTGTTTATGAATGTTGGTCCTATGTGAATACTTTAATTGCAGAAAATTCATGTTGGTGAAGATTGGTGAAGATTCTCAGTCGTCCAGGACATGATAAAATCAAAAAAGGCGTTCAATACAACTGGACTTTATTTGTAGCAAACAAGACTGAATTGATAAAGCTCCTCGGATGAGAAGCGAAACGTCTTGTTTGCTACAAATAAAGTCCAGTTGTTCTGTACTGAACGCCTTTTTTGAAAATTCATGTTGTTTATTTGAAATTAGCTGTATTGGACTGGGACTTTTTTACCAAATTATTAAGAATAATTGGGCTATAAAGACGTGTAGTACAGGAAAGTTTATAATCTAAAAAAATGTAAAAATATTTCACCTTTGCTTCTCCTAGGAGACTTCACGTTGGCCTGAACAACGACAGATTTGGTGATTACAGGTTCAGTCTGACATCCCATTTCTCGTGTTTGTTTGGGCTGTAAACAAGAAAAATAAACATTTATTATTAAAGCTAAGTATGGTCCATATAAGTACATATAATAATCATTTCGACAAAGCAACGCAGCAGCACCCGCACAAAACACAACTACAAACGTGTCCTACACATATACTACTCACATGATCCATTATTGAATAAATAGGTGTCAAATAGTACTCACCTCTAAACGGATTGTATCCTGATGGTGTATGGGTGGGTGGACATGAGTACGAAGAGCTACTGTGGGAACAGCGTCGCTCTTCAATTTTAGCATCTTTATAAAGCCCATGTAATACTCCCACTTGTTAGCGAAGCTATCAGGAGCAAAATGGCGGTTGCAAACTCCGATTCTGGGCGGGAGTGTGCCGTCTGCTACTTCCAGAGCAAGAAACCACTGGCGCCTAATTGCCAAATTCTCTGGAAACAGATGTATTCCACTCACACTCCTACACCCCTCTACGACACATCTACGAGTAGGTCCCATCCTATCACACTAAGAACTATCCCACGGCTAAAGCTAAATGCTATACACTAAGGCTAACCTATTCTAATACTTTTAACTGACACTAAATCTAAATACTGTACTATAATAAACGGTACAACTAAATAATATAAACTACCTAAATTACAAGACGAAGCTAATAATAAATATACTGCTAATCTGAAGTAAATGTCGATGCTCACAATGCTAATGCTAGGTTGCTATGCTATGCTAGGCTACTATCGCTAACCAACTCCCGCGATCTTCAGGGGAGTGGCTATGAGTGAACTACTTTTATACCCCCGCGATCTTCAGGGGAGTGGCACACAAAACAGGATGTGACGAAATTGGGCGAAAATTAATGACTGTGCGAATCGTAAACTAATGAGAAAATCAGGGTGCAATACCATAGTTCAACCCATAGGACTAAGAATACTCGTTTTTAGACCAAATATTGCCGATTTTAACTAATACGAACAATTTCATGAAAATTAACACAGAAATAGTGCTCTGAAACATTTTAAACACATTCTAGGGAGTTTATCAGCTAAAAAAAGTTAAATTTGGGTTTTGTTTCACTTTAAGGCTTAACAATGTTGAAATCTGACAATTTAACAGTGGGCCTCACGTTATCACTAGCGGCCCGATTTAATATCATTTTAACGACAAAAAGTCCAAATTGTTTTGCTAAACCAAGCGGACAGAGTCGCATTTCTTGCAGTGAAAATCAAACAGTGAAACGATCCAACTTTAATCAGATAAAATTACGATTTTGGGTCAACAATAGCAGCTAACTGGAAGCTAAATTTGCTAAAGCTACGAAGCTTCGTTCACGCATCTAAATCCATAAATAGATCGTCACACTATAAAACCGAACACTTTAAATTTGTACCTTGATGCATGCTCAATAATCCAGGTAGAAAAATCTAAAAATGCTAAGTCTGGTCCTCGGACATTCAAAAAAAAAAAAAAAAAATTGTAGATATGTGTGATTTCTCCTTCGGTCTGGCTGCTGAGCTAGTGGGGACGCTGTCTGCTCTGTGATACAGAGTCCTGATGACTCCTAACTTGTGCTCCAGAGGGTGATGGGAGTCAAACTGTAAATACTGGTCTGTGTGTGTGGGTTTGTGGTACACCTCAGTTTGCAAATTTCCTCTATAATAAACTGAGACCTCACAGTCCAAGAAAGCCAACCTGCCATTTCTTACATCTTCTCGTGTGAACTTGATATATTTATCCACAGAGTTGATGTGATCATGCAGTGAAATGTTGGACTTGCTGAGATTAATTTTAACCCAGGTGTCGTCAACATACCTGAACCAATGACTTGGTGGTCTCCTGACATCTACAATTTTTTTGCTTTTTTTTTTTGAATGTCCAAAGGACCAGACTTAGCTTTTTTAGACTTAAATGTGTGTTTTCTCTGCTAAAAGGAAGCTGAGAATTCACTTACCAATTTTTATCAAGTACCTTTGTAGAAAAGAAGATCACGTATAGATTTTTGGCTTATTCCCAACAGCATAAATAAAGACAATGTTGACGTTAACATCCTAACAACACCTCTAACTGACCATAAGGCTTTGACAATAAAAATTAATTTTATCATTGGAGAAAATTCTTGTTCGAATATCTGTTACTGGAAAATGAATAACTCTCTATAACATCATAATTGTGTAAAACTAGAAGTAGAACGACTTGTTAAGGAATATTGGGACAAAGCACAAAAAGAAAATGTTTACAGTTCTAACTGGGAGCTCTTGAAATTTGAAATTTCTAAATATTTTAGAAGATATGGTAGTCTACAAGCTAAATCAAAACGCATATTAGAAGAAGAAGTCATATCTGAAATCTCACTGCTTACTAGCTTGCCTCCAGACAGCTTAAACGAACAAGATCTTTTAAAATTAACAGAACTTCAGAATAAACTAGACAACATTTATAAAACTAAAGCAGAAGGAGCTTTTGTAAGATCTCGACAAAAATGGCTTGAACAAGGAGAGCAAATGTCTGCTTACTTCTTTAAACTCGAAAAATCACAGGCAAATTTTAATTCAGTCCTTCAACTAAACATAGATGGATCCATCACAAACAATAAAAAAGACATTTCCAAATTTTGTTATAAATATTACTCTGACCTATACAAAACTAAATTTAGTGAGGATGCAATGTATACTTTTTGTAACTTTTCTACCAAGCTCGACACAATCAGTGAAGATGACAAGTTATATTGTAACTCTTTAATCACAATAAAGGAAGTGACCGATGCAATTAGTCATCTAAAAAGCAATAAGTCACCTGGTAATGATGGTATTACATCTGAATTTGATAAACTTTTCTCTGATTTATTATCACCTTTTCTACACAAAGTTTATGCAGAAAGCATTTTAAACACAACTCTTCCCACCAGCATGACTCAAAGTGTCATATCCTTAATACCTAAACCTCAAAAAGATCTTCTTCAATTAGACAACTGGAGACCAATTAGTTTACTAAACAATGATTATAAAATTTTAGCAACAGTGTTAGCCAAAAGGTTAAAGGGAGTTTTGCACACAATCATTGATGAAAATCAAACAGGGTTTATGAAAGATCGGTGCATCTCAAACAACATAAGGCTGGTTTTTGACCTGATAGATTATTCCGAACTGATTAATGATGACAGTTTTATATTATTCCTTGACTTTTTTAAAGCCTTCGACACTGTCGAACACCCATTTATCTTTTACTGTCTAGAAAAGTTAGGTTTTGGAGAATACCTGTGTAATGCTGTTAAAACGCTTTATGCCAAAGGAAATAGCTCTGTTAAATTAAGTAATGGCACTACAACTAGGTTCTCTCTTGAGCGTGGAATAAGGCAAGGTTGTCCAGTATCAGTGTACCTCTTTCTCATGGTTGCTCAAGTTTTCTGTCGATTTATAAAAGCAAGTACAATTGAAGGCATTTCTATTGCTGAAGGAAGTATTCTTATAAGTCAGTTAGCTGATGACACAGCACTATTTTTAAAAAATATTTTACAAGTTCCAAAAGCTCTCCAAATTATTGAAATATTTTCAAAAGCCTCAGGTCTCTTCTTAAATTTAAAAAAATGTGAATTATTTCCCCTCAAAAACTGTAATATGGCTCAAGTAAATGGTATTGAAATTAAGGAAAAGGTGACATATTTAGGAGTACAAATAATCAAAGATCAACAGGTGAGAGAATCTCTCAACTTTAATCCTATGATTAAAAAGGCAGAAAACAAGTTTAATCTCTGGTTGCAGAGAGATTTGTCGCTAAGAGGCCGCTATCTTTTGTCCAAAGCTGAAGGGATTTCTAGGCTGAAAACAGAGTTTAACATGGTTATAAAAGCCATTCCAGGTGGTGCAAAAATGTTATGTAGAGGATATTCCAATCAAAGATTGGTTTCTCTACCAAAACTTAGTGACACTCACTGTGGAAAGTTGTGTTTTTCTTCTTCGTGTAAAAACAACAAAGCTATACGGTTACTTTTTCAAAGTGAAATTGCTACAAAACCATATGTCATTTCTTACTGGAAGCAATTTGTTAGTAATGCTAACTGGAAAAGGATTTGGAGTTTACCACACAAATTTTTTGTTACAAATAAAATTAAAGAAATCTCCTTCAAAATTATTCATAAGTTTTACCCTGTAAAGCATTTTTTAAGCAGATATAAAAAAGATATTGATACACAATGTTCATTCTGTACCTCTGCCCCTGAAACTGTACCACATCTCTTTTGGTATTGCTCATTTACTAAGATTTTCTGGAAGGACTTGACCCATTTCATAACAACTCACCTATGTAAACATTATCAACTGCTTTATGAACACATTATCCTGGGTTTCTTTGCAAATGACAATGAACATGAAAAAGAAGTCTTTATTATTAACTTACTCTTAATTTTTGCTAAGTACTACATACATAAATGTAAGTTCTCAAGGAAAAGGCCGATTTTTTGTGTGTTTTTTAAGGACTTTGAAACTTATATAAAAGACATTGAACACTGTGCAAACAGTAAGGCTGTTAGAACATTGTCAGCATGGTCGCAATGTATAAATAATACATAATTGTGTATGCTGATAGTACGACTGTATTTTATTATTTTTATTTTTTTCTATTTTATTTTCCCCCTGGTAACTTGTCTCATTTTATTTCATTGTTTGCCTTATTATGCTATTATTTCTTGTTGTGTTTGTTATATTTGCTTCATTCAATAAAAAAAAGAAAAAAAAAAAACTTGGCATCTGCTCCTGCTTCCTGGAATATCTTACAAAAAGATCTGAAGTTCTCGACCTTGA
>JBBPBX010002853.1:22036-40433 GCA_038048925.1 Garcialebias charrua
GCTGAAGACAGAAAGAGCTGAAGACAGCTGAAGACAGAAAGAGCTGAAGACAGAAAGAGCTGAAGACAGAAATAGCTGAAGACAGCTGAAGACAGAAAGAGCAGAAGACAGCTGAAGACAGAAAGAGCTGAAGACAGAAAGAGCAGAAGACAGCTGAAGACAGACAGACCAGAAGACAGACAGATCTAAACAGAGCAGAAGAAAGAAACACTGGGAAGACATTGGAGGGTGCCAAGTTTAAAAAAAAAAAAACGTTTTTTTTTAATGAATAATGCATGCCAGGCACTGACAGGAGGGTAAATTCCTTATTTTATAAAATGGTGGACGATGTGTATTTACATTTGCGACCTGCAGAAATAAGTACACATTTTTAGAGTTTTGATTTTTGTTCACTTTCAGATGAGGCTGGTTACACAATGCTTGTGGTGTTAACCCACCTACAGACAGACCAGAAGACAGACCAGACAGACCCTGTTGGTGCAAGTCGTTGTAGCATCAAGACAACAACCTTCTGGATTTTGTGCCGGTAGGCTTTTACCTTGATAAAGTTGCTGTTTAAAGATAAAATATTTCACAGTGCCTGATCATTTCACTAACAAATTTGTTTTGTTTTATTTCTGGCCTTTTGTCTCTAGGCCTGGAACAAGAATTGCATCACTTTGCAATGATTCCTCTACTTCACAAACAAACCATCAGTCCCAGCTGATCTGCATCGGTGACCTGCGGTCATTGAAGCAGTATGTCATCATTGCCAAGAATGACAAAGTCACCACCCCTCTAGACGATGGTCTCACGTGTGCTGTGGACAAGCTTTTCAAACTCTACTGGGTGTGTAACTTGTCTTATCCACCACATCTCTGCCCTGTCTTTACATTCTTTGAGTACATCTACGATCTCTCCACACAAAGAAAGGCAAAAGTGCTGGAACTGATTGCACGACTTAAAGCTTGCAAGTAAAATGTACAGTTGTCCAAAATGTAGAGGGACTGCATTCAAAGAGGTGACAAACCTCATATGGCAATTTCATGAAATACATTGCTTATCAGATGGACAGAATATAAAAATTATATTGTCCAAGGACATAACTTGAATTCATTTTCTAAGCATCTACATAGAGCACATTTTGAGACAGGTACAAACGATATGACTGTTGAACTTGACCAACCCTTGTACCCAAGCATGGTGAATTTGGTGAAGATATTCATATTCTGGCACATAACGACTCCATTCTCACATTTGTTCAAATACCAAATGTATTGTACTTTGATGATCATTTTTATGCTTATGCTGTAAAAAAACAAACAAGTGAATATGAATTGATCACACTTGCAGACGTTTCTGATTTGCATCCTTTATGTTATGAGGAGTTTTGGCACCAGAGTGCTGTATGTGGCCCCAAGATAAAAGATCCTGTACCTTGGTTGATGACTATTGGATTGTCAATACATGTTGCCATTTCGGTGCAATGGGAAAACTCATGCATGTTGGAAGGGACAGGGATTATTTTTCATGATCTCTTTTATTAATTTTATTGCCACGTTTTTCATCCATGTTCACTGAATGTTGAAACAAATATTATTCAGGCAGTATGTTTTTTAAGGTGTGTTGAATAACCTTAGAAAAATGGGTATTTTGTTAGCTTGACTTTTTTTATTTGAGCTATATATTGCAGCTGCCCCAGCTTTATTGTTGTAATGTATTGTAATAATAATAATTGTAATAAAAGTATCTCTAATATCCTCAAATGTGTTTTTTTAACCTAATCTATGTAAACACATTTTATATGTATATTTGTGTCAAAATGACACATTTTGACACATTTTGACACACATTTGTGTTGATTTGAATGACACAATAGTTGTGTTAAAATGACAAACACATTAGTTGTGTCATAAACAACACACCATGTGTTGTCCCTGAGCTGATTCGGTACATGTGTTAAAATTTGACACATCATGCGCAGTTTTTGACACATCTGTTTTAAGAGTGTACAGCAAACCCCCGATTTACGAACGAGTTTGGGACCTAAGAACGGTTCGCAGGTCGATCTGTTCGTAGGTAGGGGGTGAAAATTATATTAAAAAAAAAAAATTATTCATTCAGTCATTCATTCAACCTTTATTTATCATGCTAACGGAGCGCGCGCACACATTTAAGCATGTACAGTAGTGTACTGTAATGTTAAACATTGCTATTCACATTTACAGAATAAATAAAAATATATTTTCTTACTTTGAGATGGTCAAAGCCGACATAGGTTGCCATGCGTTGATTGTTTTCGGGCCAAGCAGCGCGGGGGCCGGCAAGCCACCGCAGCTGCTCCAGACCTGTGTTAGCTAGCTGGCTAGCTTCTGCTAGCCAAGCCATGAGCTAGTGTTGGAGCGGCGGCGCGATCAATCTGCAGCTGCTGCTCCAGCCGCTGCTCCAGCCTGAGACGTCCACAGAGCTATTCCAGCTAGTAATTAATCCATATGATGCGATCCTGGTCACCAGTGTTCAAAAGGCCGGCTCCCGTGTTAGCTCCAGTGTTAGCTCTGGAGCTAGCCAGGCCGGAGGTGTAGCCAGGCCGGCCGGAGGTGTTCGCACGGCGGCCTGGCACGATCGGCGATAAATCCGCTGCTGCCTGAGACATCCACAAAGTTCACAGAGACGTTTCCAGCTAGTAATTAATCCATATGAAGCCATCCTGGTCACCAGTCTTCGTCCGGCTCTCGGCAGCTAACCTAAGATGGCGTCCGGTGTTCTACATTAATTTGTGACCGGAGACCCCAGTGACTGAACCTAAAATAGCGTCCGGTGTTCTACATTAATTTGTGACCGTGTAAACTGAAGACCTACTTCCTGTTGCCCAAGATTGCTCAAAAATTGCTCAAAAATGATCAGAAATGATCTTTTTTATCATAATTATTATTTATAAAGCCTTTAAAACAACCAGAGCTGCAACAAAGTGATGTACACATGAAATTAAGAACATTTAAACACAAAAAAAAAAAAAAATTTTTTTTTTTTAATACAGTAATTTCATATTTTTATTAAATATGATATGTTCGTAGGTCCCGTGGTTCGCAGGTCGATGGGGTCGTAGGTCGGGGGTTACCTGTACAAAAATAGGCTTTGTGATTGTTTTACACGCATTCCCCCAAACATCAATACAATAGATTAAGTGTGGAACAATGATTGTATTATACAACAAATACAGAGCTTTATCATTCAATAGTTCTCTGACTTTGTACAGTACTGCAATCGATTTAGCTATTTTTATTCTTACAGAATTTATGTGTTGTTTCGATGTCAGTTTGTCATCAATGATAACACCCAAAAACTTCACCTCATTCACTCTACAAATCTCAACATCCTCAATTTTGAGTGGAACATCAACAGTTTTCTTATTACTGAATATCATGTAATTAGTTTTTTCTAAATTTAATGATAATTTATTAATTTTAAACCAAGTTTGTATCTTGACAAATTCTGTCTTTATCAATTCCAACATTTGTTCTATATCTTCGCCTGAACAGAAAAATGTGGTATCATCAGCAAAAAGTACACATTTAAGGAGCCCTGACACATTTACCAAGTCATTCACATATAAAATAAATAGCTTTGGTCCAAGTACCGAGCCTTGGGGAACTCCACATGTGATATTACAGAGGTCAGATCTTACATCATTTATTTGTACAAATTGTTTCCTATCTTTCAAGTAGCTAGATACCCACTGTAATGCTGGTCCTCTAATACCATATTTGTTCAGTTTTTCAAGGAGAATGGTGTGATCAATAGTATCAAATGCTTTTTTTAAATCAACAAAAATACTGATACAATATTGTTTTTGATCGACAGCAGTAGTTATTTGTTCCATTAATTCCATGAGAGCCATTGATGTAGAGTTTTTTGCTCTAAACCCATACTGACTGTTGCTTAGAATATTTTGTTTATCTATAAATTGATCTAGTCTGTTTACAAATAGTTTTTCAAGAATTTTTGAAAACTGTGGTAACAAGGATACAGGTAGTCCCCGATTTACGAGCGCTCTGATCTGCGAGGTTCCAGACTTACGAGCTGCGAATTTTTGGAAAAAACGAAAAAAATACTGAGTTTTCATGTGTTTTTTCACCACAGTTAGTTAGCTAAGCATATGGACACACGTTTCCGATCATTTTTATGCACTCATAAGCAGTTTTTGGATGAAAATAGAGTGTTTGTAGTCGCGCTAGCGAAAACCGTTCCAATTTACGAGCGAAATTCCGGATTTACGAGAGAAATGGCGGCCGTTCCAAATTACGAGATTTCCGGTTTACGAGCGCCTCGTTGTAACGGATCTCGCTCGTAAATCGGGGACTACCTGTATAGGTCTATAATTGTTGAACACACATTTATCACCATTTTTAAAAAGAGGAACTACCTTGGCTACTTTCATATTATCTTGAAATATTCCTGTTGAAAATGATAAATTACATATGTATGTAAATGGCTCAATAACATGGCTCATTACGTCCTTTACAAACATCATATCCATGTCCACCCAGTCCCTTGATCTCTTGTCTGTAAGATTTTTTACTATATTCATTATTTCCTCTTTGTTGGTTCCATTTAGAAAAATACTATTTGCACAACCTTTAATTGAATGGATCACATTATTATCTGCTTTTAGTATTTTAGCTGCAAGGCTTGATACAACATTCACAAAATATTGATTAAATCCATTTACAATTTCATTTTCATCATGAATTTCATCGTTGTCTTTTACAAAGTATTTTGAAATACCAGTTTTTGTTTTATGATTCTTCAGGACTTCTTCAGGGGCATGCTGGCGAGCGCCTGGTGGCCGGGCTTTTACCCATGGAGCCCGGCCGGGCACAGCCCGAAGAGGAGACGTGGGTCCCCCTTCCCATGGGCTCACCACCTGTGGGAGGGGCCAAAGGGGTCGGGTGCAATGTGAGATGGGTGGTGGCCGAGGGCGGGGACCCTGGCGGTCTGATCCTCGGCTACAGAAGCTGGCCATTGGGACATGGAATGTCACCTCTCTGGTGGGGAAGGAGCCTGAGCTAGTGTGTGAGGTTGAGAGTTTCCGACTAGAAATAGTCGGACTCACCTCAACGCATGGCTCTGGCTCTGGAACCAGTTTCCTTGAGAGGGGTTGGACACTCTTCCACTCTGGAGTTGCCCCTGGTGAGAGGCGCCGAGCAGGAGTGGGCATACTGGTTGCCCCCCATCTTGGTGCCTGTACGTTGGGGTTCACCCCGGTGAACGAGAGGGTAGCCTCCCTTCGCCTACGTGTGGGGGGACGGGCTCTGACTGTTGTTTGTGCCTATGCACCAAACGGCAGCTCAGACTACCCACCCTTTTTGGAGTCCTTGGAGGGGGTATTGGAGAGTGCGCCTCCTGGGGACTCCCTTGTTCTACTGGGGGACTTCAACGCTCACGTGGGCAATGACAGTGAGACCTGGAGGGGTGTGGTTGGGAGGAACGGCCCCCCTGATCTGAACCAGAGTGGTGTTCTGTTATTGGACTTCTGTGCTCGTCATGGATTGTCCATAACGAACACCATGTTTAAGCATAAGGGTGTCCATATGTGCTCTTGGCACCAGGACACCCTAGGTCGCAGTTCGATGATCGACTTTGTTGTCGTCTCATCTGATCTGCGGCCGCATGTCTTGGACACTCGGGTGAAGAGAGGGGCGGAGCTGTCAACTGACCACTACCTGGTGGTGAGTTGGCTCCGATGGTGGGGGAGGATGCCGGTCAGACCTGGCAGACCCAAACGTATTGTGAGGGTCTGCTGGGAACGTCTGGCAGAGTCTCCCGTAAGACGGAGCTTTAACTCCCACCTCCGGGAGAGCTTTGAACACGTTCCGAGGGAGGCGGGGGACATGGAGTCCGAGTGGGCCGTGTTCCGCGCCTCTATTGTCGAGGCAGCTTATCGGAGCTGTGGCCGCAAGGTTGTTGGTGCCTGTCGTGGTGGCAACCCTCGAACCCGGTGGTGGACACCGGCAGTGAGGGATGCTGTCAGGCTGAAGAAGGAGTCCTATTGGGCCTTTTTGGCTTGTGGGACCCCGGAAGCAGCTGATAGGTACCGGCAGTCCAAGCGGCATGCGGCTCGGGTGGTTGCTGAGGCAAAAACTCGGGCGTGGGAGGAGTTCGGAGAGGCCATGGAGAATGACTTCCGTACGGCTTCGAGGCGATTCTGGTCCACCATCCGGCGTCTCAGGGGGGGAAAGAGGTACGAGACCAACACCATTTATGGTGGAGGTGGCGTGCTACTGACCTCAACTCGGGATGTTGTGAGTCGGTGGGCGGAATACTTCGAAGACCTCCTCAATCCTACTGGCACGTCTTCCACTGAGGAAGCAGAGCCTGGGGACTTTGGGTCGGGTTCTCCGATCTCTGGTGCTGAGGTCGCCGAGGTGGTTAAAAAGCTCCGCGGTGGCAAGGCTCCGGGGGTGGATGAGATTCGCCCGGAGTTCCTTAGGGCTCTGGATGTTGTAGGGTTGTGTTGGCTTACGCGACTCTGCAATATCGCGTGGACATCGGGGGCAGTTCCCTTGGATTGGCAGACTGGGGTGGTGGTTCCCCTATTCAAAAAGGGGGACCGTAGGGTGTGTTCCAACTATAGGGGGATCACACTCTTAAGCCTCCCTGGTAAGGTCTATTCAGGGGTTCTGGAGAGGAGGGTCCGTCGGATAGTCGAACCTCGGATTCAGGAGGAGCAGTGTGGTTTTCGTCCTGGTCGTGGAACACTGGACCAGCTCTACACCCTCAGCAGGGTCCTGGAGGGTGCGTGGGAGTTTGCCCAACCAGTTTACATGTGCTTTGTGGACTTGGAGAAGGCATTCGACCGCGTCCCTCGGGGGGTTCTGTGGGGGGTACTCCGGGAGTATGGGGTACCAGGCCCTTTGATAAGGGCTGTTAGGTCCCTGTACGACCGGTGTCAGAGCTTGGTCCGCATTGCCGGCAGTAAGTCAGGCTCGTTTCCGGTGAGAGTTGGACTCCGCCAAGGTTGCCCTTTGTCACCGATTCTGTTCATAACTTTTATGGACAGAATTTCTAGGCGCAGCCAAGGTGTTGAGAGGATCCGTTTTGGTGGCCTTAGAATCGCTTCTCTGTTTTTTGCAGATGATGTGGTCCTACTGGCTTCATCAGTTCGTGATTTACAACTTTCACTGGAGCGGTTTGCAGCCGAGTGTGATGCGGCCGGGATGAGGATCAGTTCCTCCAAATCCGAGGCCATGGTCTTGAGCCGGAAAAGGGTAGCATGCCCTCTCCGGGTCGGGGAGGAGGTCCTGCCCCAAGTGGAGGAGTTTAAGTATCTCGGGATCTTGTTCACGAATGAGGGAAAACTGGAGCGTGAGATCGATAGGCGGATAGGTGCAGCGTCCGCAGTGAAGCGGGCGCTGTACCGGTCTGTCGTGGTGAAGAGAGAGCTGAGTCAAAAGGCAAAGCTCTCAATTTACCGATCGATCTACGTTCCCACCCTCATCTATGGTCATGAGCTTTGGGTTATGACCGAAAGAACAAGATCTCGGATACAAGCGGCTGAAATGAGTTTTCTCCGCAGGGTGTCTGGACTCTCCCTTAGAGATAGGGTGAGAAGCTCAGTCATCCGGGAGGGACTCGGAGTAGAGCCGCTGCTTCTCCACATCGAGAGGAGCCAGTTGAGGTGGCTCGGGCATCTGGTTAGGATGCCTCCTGGACGCCTCCCTGGTGAGGTGTTCCGGGCATGTCCCACCGGGAGGAGACCCAGAGGAAGACCCAGGACGCGCTGGAGGGACTATGTTTCTCGGCTGGCCTGGGAACGCCTTGGGATTCCCCCGGAGGAGCTGCTCCAAGTGGCTGGGGAGAGGGAAGTCTGGGCCTCCCTACTTAGGCTGCTACCCCCGCGACCCGACCCCGGATAAGCGGAAGAAGATGGATGGATGGATGGATGGATGGATTCTTCAGGACACTATTCATTACTCGCCATGTTGCTTTCATATCACCATTACTTTTATCTAATAATTTACTATAATATTCTTTCTTATGTTTCCTTATAATCCCTACTAATTTATTTTTATACTTTTTATATTTTTCTTCAGCGCTCTGACTTCGCAATTTCAAGAAACATGAATACAAATAATTCTTTTTTTTACAAGCATTTCTCAACCCTTTTGTCATCCATGGTTGATCAACCTTATTTCTCTTTGTATGATTTGTTTGCACGCAATTCTTTTCATACAGAGCCTCCAAGATATTCATAAACTCATCATATGCTCTGTTCGCATCATCAACATACACATCACTCCAGTCTTGTTTATCCAGATCCTCTTTCAATTTTTCCAAAACTCTTTTTGACGTGTTTATGATCTTTTTCTTTGTTGTAACTGCTTTTGTGATGCTTTGATCATTTTTATAGATTGTGAAAACTGGTAAATGATCACTTAAGTCGGTCGTTAAGATACCACCTATCACGTCCCCATTTGTTATATTTGTGAAAATATTATCAATTATTGTGGCACTATGAGTTGTAATTCTTGTTGGCTTTGATATCAATGGATACATATTTAAACTGTACATTGAGTTTATAAATGTGCTTATGTTATTTGAATCTGTTTTATTTCCCATATCAATGTTAAAGTCTCCACACAAAAAAACATTTTTATTAAAACTCTTCTCCATTAGCTCCAAGATTTTATCCGTGAATATTTCTATATTTGCTCCTGGTGATCTATATACACAACTTATTATTATGTTTTTATCGTTTTTGTTTATTATTTCTATTGTTATCATTTCCATAATATTATCAACTATTATTGACATTTCACTATTAATTTACATTTTATTTCATTATTGACAAATAGAGCGACTCCACCACCTCTTTTATTATTTCTGTTCATATGATATAATTCATACCCCTCGATGTGAATTTCTTATAAACTAACTATCGACAGATTCAATTTTGTGAACAACAGAAACAAGTAATGAGATGACACATTACTTTATATCTGTAGGCAAATATTTCTTAAAGTTCTGGCAAGGAGTTAAAGAAAAGTTTAAGGAGTAAGGAAGGGAGATGGAGGAAAGATGAGGAGGGTTATTATCTTGAATGTTTACAACTAGAAACATGGCAGCTCTTTGGTGGTGTCCGCTAGACTCCTGTCCGCATTGAACAACGACTTTTAACCTTTGGTGAAGATTCTGGGTCTCCAAACTCCGGTAAAGCGGGTCAACCTTAAACAATGCACGGATCGTCCATCCGGCTAACGTTTAACAGGCTTTCATCTTGTTCACTCTCAACGGCTCGCATGAGGTCCGCAATCAACCTAACCGAAGTAGTGGCTACTAGTTCCGGTTTGGCTTTTCAAGATAAAAGATTCCTCGAAGGAATTTCATAAAAAGTGGAGCTTTTTAGCTCGAGGTCGGGTTCACAGCTAACGTGCAGTGAAACCTTTGTTGATAGAACGAGGTCATTGGCGTTTTGACTGTTAATCCAGCTCTTAAGGCCTAGTTATACTCGTGCTTTGGTCCGCAGGCTGGAGCACTGAGCCGTGCAGCTCCATGCGTTTACAGTGTCGCCGCTGTGTTTATGGTTGACGCACGGCGGCACATGGCAAAGTGCTGTTCTTTTACGGACCAGCAGGTGGCAGTACCCTCTAAAACCTGTGCATATGTTGCAAGAAAGGGTGTAGAAGAAGAAATCTACCGTAGAAGAAGAACTGTTTGAAATCACACAACAACAAAAAAAAGGCTTTCCGCTCGCGTGCTGAACTGTTGTCTTTATTAGAGGAGCAAATCATAATAGAACAACAGTTATTGTGTCTTGTGGTTATGCATGGAGCGGAGGAGGAACCGATCACGTGACTTTTGGCAACAACAAAAAAAAGAAGAAAAGTCCAGATGACGAAGGAGAATTTAATACATTTGTGTCACAAAACATTCCTCCATGCGTCGGGACGCAATCTCCACGACCACAACGGCGCAGACAGCTGCAGGCTCTGGCGTGAAGAGCATGAAGGCTGTCGGTGAGGTCCCCACCCATCAAAGTAGCGCCCATGGCGCGCGCACTAGGCTTGCGGAGTTTCAAAAATTCGGAGGTGCACGACACGCGCCAAACCGACGCGCGGGGTCTACGCGCAGGGCGGGGACGGTGATATTGCGTCACTTTTGGCGCGCGCACCCTCGCGCGATGCGCGCGCACCCTCGCGCGCTGCGCGACACGTCGAGGACAAATCTAGCTTCAGGAGAAACATCGTAGTTCAACTTCTCCAGCAGACTGAGGAAGAAGCAGGAAGTGGAACTTTTAAAGGGAGTTTGACCTAGATTCTTAGTCCTTCCTGATTGGCCAGTGGTCCAGGAAGGGGGAGTGAGAGTTAGATCAGGAGGTTCAGAGGAAAGAAGTCAAGAGGTTAGTTTAGATCAGAAAGGGAGGATAAAGTGTCAGTTTTAGGTGCCAGCTTTGTATGATAAAACTGATTAAAAACTGTCTTAACACATTAAACAAACACTGTTGACCTGTCACTTTGATTAAACAATGTCATTCAATTATCAACATTTGAACCTACAGATGATAACATAACAGGAGATTATTCTTTTGACTATTAATTAGGACAAAAATAAAGAGTATCTTGTTGAAGTGATTAGTGTCCTGAATCCAAACTAATTGAGATAAACAGTGTAAATGTAGTAAGAGGATGTTCAGCTGCTAATTCCAGTTTGAATTAAACAGAGCCTTTGACCAATAAACATTGAACACAATAATGCTCACTCAACACAAGGTTATTCATTTGATATAATTGAATTAACACAAAGTAAAAACCAGCCAGCACCAGACTCACCTCATCACCAGATGAAGAGCATCTCAGGGTGTCCGCAGCAGAAGTGAGAGGCAGTCTCAGAAAGATTAATCCTCATAAAGCAACCGGACCAGACAACATCCCAGGGAAAGTTCTGAAGGAATGTGCGGACCAGCTCTGTGAGGTGCTGGCTGACATCTTCACCACCTCACTTGCACTGGAGTCAGTTCCCACCTGCCTGAAGACCGCGACCATCATCCCAGTCCCAAAGAGCTCCACAGTGACTGGTCTGAATGACTATAGACCGGTGGCCCTCACCCCGATAGTCGCTAAATGTTTTGAGAAACTGGTCATGTCCCACATCAAGGCAACCGTCAACATCAATGAGGACCCTCATCAATACGCATACCGTGAGAACCGATCAACAGAGGACGCCATTTCTTCCGTGGTCCACACTGCTCTCACCCACCTGGATCAGAAAGACTCATACGTGCGTCTGCTCTTTGTGGACTTCACATCTGCCTTCAACACCATGATCCCCCAAACTCTGATAGACAAACTATCTACACTTGGACTAAGCCCCTCTATTTGTAACTGGGTACTAGACTTCTTAACAGACAGACCACAGTCCGTGAAGATCCACAACTTCTCCTCCTCCACCATAACCCTCAGCACTGGCTCTCCTCAGGGATGTGTGCTGAGCCCCCTTCTGTTCACTCTGCTCACATATGATTGTACAGCCACACTTCCAGGCTGTCATATTGTTAAGTTTGCAGATGATACAGCGGTGGTGGGATGCATCACAAACAATGATGAGTCCAGCTACAGACAGGAGGTGGAACACCTGGAGAGCTGGTGCAAAGAGAATAATCTTCACATGAATGTGAAGAAGACAAAGGAGATGATTGTGGACTTCAGAAGGAACAAACACACCCATGCCCCACTGATAATAGGTGGGTCTGCAGTGGAAGTGGTCTCCAGCTACAAATACTTGGGTGTACACATGAATGATAACCTCAGCTGGAGCAACAACACCACCAGCCTGATCAAGAAAGGTCATCAGAGACTCTACTTCCTCAGACGGCTGAGACGAGCTGGTCTGAGCAGCCCAGTTCTCACCTCCTTCTACAGGTGTGCAGTGGAGAGCATCCTGTGCTCCAGCATCAACGTGTGGCATGGAGGCTGCACAGTTGAAGAGAGGAAAGCTCTGCAGAGAGTGGTGAAGGCTGCACAGAAGTCTGTTGGAGTCAGTCTCCCCACCATCACAGACATTTACACCTCTAGATGCAGGAAAAGAGCCACCTGTATCATGAAAGACCTCACTCATCCAGCACACTCACTCTTTGCCCCACTCCCCTCAGGACGGAGGTTGAGGAGCATCAAGTGTAGAACCACTAGACTGAGGAACAGCTTCTACCCTGAGGCTGTTAGACTCATGAATAAATAAAAATAAAATTAAAATAAACACTGCAAAATATCACATCATGCTGATGCTGATCTGTTTTCTTGTTGCTGTGTTCATCTGTGTTCATCTGTGACCATCTGCTCATACAAACTCATGTTCGTGCTGCTGTTTATTCCCACTATATTAGGCTTAGTGTATTACTAGTTGATGTTTTTCTTAGTTAGTTCTCGATGTTATTACTGTTTTTCTCTTTCATTTGTTGTTGGATGTAACTGGGACCTCGTGTACATAATCTCGTTTTCATCTCATGTACCACATGCGGTGCAAATGACAATAAAGACTCTCTGACTCTCTCTGACTCTAAAAGAATAAGAGTCTCTTGTGATTTAATTTGTGTCTTGATTCAAATTAATAAAATAAAACAGTTAATGTGTTTCACTGAGAGATTCAGTGAAAAGGTGTAAATACAGTTCAGAGAGATGAAGGTGTATCACTACAGTTGCAAGGGGGTCAAAACTGGCTTACTCAGATGTTTAATTGAAGCTCTGGTCACGAGGTCTGCGCACAGACAGTTTAAAGAAGCATCTTTTATAATGTCTATCAGACAAAGACAAGGTCAAGGCGGCCTCTGCTTTCCAAATTACAGACGAGGAGGATGCCTTTGAGTTATCAGGTGTGCAGGCTCCGTGCACCTGCAGATTCCACTCTGTTCCGACAAAACAACTACCGGTAACTCACACACATTAATTAATAATAAACATCCATAACCTTTATCTAAATTCCCCTGGCAGAAAGATTGGTCACAAAAACAGACTTTTCACAGCATATGTAACATGCTTAGATTCTCGTCAGTGAGTATCTGCACTGGACAGTGAGGCAGGAAGTGCTGTATAATACACGCTTATCAGACAGAGGCGAGGTCAAGATGACCTCGGCTTTCGAACTTACAGACAAGGAGGAGGCCTTGGAATTATCAGTGGTCCTCCGTGCGCCTGCAGGCCTCTTTTGGAAATGTGTGTTGACTACAGCCTTTTCCATTATGTCATGTAGGGCGGCCGTGGCATAGTGGTAATGGCAGTCGTCTCCCGATCGGAAGGTTGGAGGTTCGAATCTCGGTTCCCCACACACCATGTGTCGTTGTGTCCCTGGGCAAGACACTTAACCCCGAGTTGCTCCCGGTAGGACTGGAAAGGCGCCTTGCATGGCAGTCTGCCGTTACCGGTGTATGAATGGGTGGATGGTTGGTATTGCAAAGCGCTTTGGGGCTCCTCACAGGGGGCTAGAATGTGCTATATAAATAAGCTCCATTTACCAAGTCGTCAAAGTCAACTTTATTGTCAAAACTGCAATATGTACAGGACATACACAGGATTGAAATTGCATTTCTCTCTCAGTCCCTCGGTGCAACAGTAACCATTTAAACACTAAAACATTTAATAAACACAAGCATAAAATGAAATACTAAAAGTGTAATACTGTCCTGAGTTTTAGCATAGTAGTATAAAAGTATGAAAAGTTACACCAACACTAAACACTAAACATTTAATAAACATAAGCATAAAATGAAATAATAAAAGTGTAATACTGTCCTGAGTTTTTGCATAGTAGTATAAAAGTATAAAAAGTATATCTATAAAATAAAATGAGGTTCTGGCATTGACAATTGTAAAAGAGTGACAAAGCAGCATATGACGTTAATGTACACAGTATATGTATGATGTAGTTCATATTGGTATAGAGGTAAAGTGGCATATGCAATAAGGCTAGTAAAAAGAATATATATATCAGCAGTAGTGTAGATATATAAAAATAGTGTGAATGTAAACAGTAGTAATAAATGTAAACAGTAGTAATAAATGTAAACAGTAGTAATAAATGTAAACAGTAAATGTAAACAGTAGTATGACTATAGGCAGTAATGTAATACAAACATTAGTGAAAATATGAGAAGTAGTGCAAACTGAATGAGCACATGACCGTGTTGAGTGAATAACCAGTTTTGATGACAGAGTCCAGTTTTAAAAATCTTTGTGTTGTGTGTGAAAGTTTTTAGTGTTAAGGCAGTACAAGTGGGAGGGAGGGCAGAGCAGGTAGAGAGTTAAGCATCCTGACTGTCTGATGAACAGAGCTGTCACTCAGTCTGCTGGTTCGAGCCTGGAGACTCCTCAGTCTCCTCCCTGAAGGCAACAGGCTGAAGCAGCTGTGAAGTGGGTGTGTGGGATCACCTGTCATGCAGAGGGCTTTTCCAGTGAGGCGGTTGCTGTGTAAGTCCTGTAGTGAGGGGAAGGAGGTGCTGACAATCTTCTCAGCTGCTCTCACAATGCGTTGGAGGCTCTTGCGGCAGGATGTAGTACATGCACCAAACCACACTGTGATGCAGCTGGTCAGGACACTTTCTATGGCACCCCTGTAGAAGGTGCACATGATGGGGGTTGGAGCTCCAGCTCTTTTCAGCTTGCGGAGAAAGTAGAGGCGCTGGTGAGCCTTCTTGGCCAGTGATGCAGTGTTCCTGCTCCAGGACAGGTCCTTTGAGACAGTGCACTCCCAGGAACTTGGTGCTGTCCACTCTCTCCACTGTGGTGCTGTTGATGGTCAGAGGGGCATGTTGGGCATCCCTCTTCCTGAAGTCCACAACAATCTCCTTTGTCTTCTCCATGTTGAGAGTGAGATTGTTGTGTCCGTACCACAAGGCCAGGCGGCTCACCTCGTTCCTGTAGTCTGTCTCATCGTTGTTGCTGATGAGACCCACCACTGTTGTGTCGTCCGCAAACTTGATGAAGTGGTTGGAGCTGTATGATGGTGTGCAGTCGTGTGTTAGCAGGGTGAATAGAAGGGGGCTCAGCACACATCCTTGTGGGGCCCCTGTGTTCAATGTGATGGTGCTAGATGTGTTACTCCCGACCCGTACTGTCTGTGGTCTCCCGGTCAGGAAGTCTAGCAGCCAGTTACACATTGAGGTGTTCAGCCCCAGACTGTCCAGTTTAAGGATGAGCTGTTGGGGGATGATGGTGTTGAATGCCGAGCTGAAGTCGATGAACAGCATTCTAACATAAGAGTCTTTCGTGTCCAGATGTGTGAGAGCTGTGTGGAGGGCAGAGGAGATGGTAAATGGTGCTTATTTATATAGCGCTTTCCAGCCCCCTGTGAGGAGCCCCAAAGCGCTTTACAATACCAACCATCCACCCATTCATACACCGGTAGTGGTAGCCTGCCTTGCAAGGCGCCATCCAGACCTACCGGGAACAACTTGGGGTTAAGTGTCTTGCCCAGGGACACAACGACACATGGTGGGCGGATGCGGGATTCGAACCTCCAACCTTCCGAACGGGGGTCGACTGCCATTACCACTGTGCCACGGCCGCCCCTTACAGATGGCATCGTCGGTTGAGCGATTAGGCCGATATGCAAATTGGAAGGGATCCAGGGAGGCAGGGAGGACAGATTTTATGTTTTCCATGACTAGCCGTTCGAAGCACTTCATCAGGATGGGGATGAGTGCTACTGGACGATAGTCATTGAGACAGGAGGGCGTTGCCTTCTTTGGGACAGGGATGATGGTGGTGGCTTTGAAACAGGTGGGGACGATGGCCTGACTCAGTGAGATGTTAAAGATTTCTGTGAAGACCGCTGCGAGTTCCCCTGCACAGTCCTTCAGCACACGACCAGGTATGTTGTCAGGACCAGAGGCTTTCCGGGCATTGATCTTGATGAATGATCGCCTTACTCTGTCTGTCTATGTGCTGCTATATAAATAAATCTGACTTGAATTGACTTGATCTTGGCAAAATCCACCATCATCTGTCCTTCCTGGTTTCTCTCCTTGACACCAAACCTACCCATCACTTCCTCATTCTCTCCGTTTCATTCACCAGCATGTCCATTCAGGTCTGCTCTGATCACCACTCTCTCCCCTCTTGGAATACTCTTTATAACTTATTCTAGATCCTTCCAAACTATATTTTACTCCTCTACATCACATCCAATCTTTGGAGCAGCATAACCACTGACAACATTAAGCATTATTCATTGTACATCAACCTTCGTCACCCTATCTGACACTCTTTTCACCTCTACTACATTCTTTGTCAATTCCTCCTTCATGACCACCCCTACTCCATTTCTCTTTCTAACTGTCGGGATCCCACTGTCTGCAGCCCTGCCACCCTCTCCAAGATGGCCGCTGATTGACGCCAACTGACGACGCCAGCTGACAGCCATCATCTAACGAGGAGCTCCACTACTTAAGGCTGCAGTCCAGTGAGATCCAATGCTGGAGCATTGTGCCTCAATCGGTATACATGACTTCAGCCAGAAAGTATTAGTCTGATAAGAGTACTCACCTTATGATTTTGTGTCCACAGTTTTGTGAAACCCTGGATCCTGTTTTCGTCTGCCTTTGTCTGCCAGTTCCTGCCTTGTTGCCACTCGCTGCCAACCCACCGACCCAACATCCCCTGTAAGAACCAAACAGAGCATCAGTTTTGATCCACCTATCCCACCAGTAGGACCCTGACCCTGTTCTCTCTTCCAGGCACTCCCAAGACCCCAAGTGTCCCTTTATCACCTGTAAATAATAAACACTGTAAATAATTGTTACTCTGAGTTGTGCCTCTGTTCTGGTCTTGTACCACTCTGGGTTCAGTCGGTCCTTACAGAATGCTCCAGCCATAACCGACCCAGAACGAGACCAGACACGAGCAAACTCAGTCCTATCTTCCAGATGGATCGTATGACCATGGTCGAGGAGATACTCCAACGGGTCTTGGCTCAACAAGACGCCGCCCAGGAAACCATGAAGGAACTTGGAGGTATGGTTTATACTTTAACCCAAAGCCTCACACCCTCAACTCCTGCTGCTTCCTCTGTTAGAGACACTCCTAACACGACGCCCGAGACCGGTGCCTCAAACCAGCAGCTAATTACTAAACCTTCTGAACTATTTTCTGGAGACCCTCATTCATGTGGAGGATTCCTCCTGCAGTGTAAACTAGCATTCAGAGCGGCCCCTCAGCTTTACACAACAGACGCCGCTAAAATCACGTATTTCATCAATCAACTGAAGGGTGAAGCACTGAGTTGGGCAAATTCCTACTTACAGTTTCACAACATTGACTATATCACCTTTGATACCTTGTTAAAGGAATTCAGCCGAATCTTCGACCGACCTCTTCAACAACCCAACGCCGTAAAGCGGCTCCTTGGACTCCGTCAGGGAGGTCGGCCTGTCGCGGAGCACGCCCTAGAGTTCCGTATCCTTGCTGCCCAGACCGGATGGAACGACCTCGCACTGAAAGGTACTTTTTTAAGTTCCCTCTCCGATTCCATCAAGGACCAGATCGCCGCTAGAGACGAACCTGAGAGTTTTGACGAGTTAATCGACCTAGCGGGTGCTATCGACGAGCGTTTCCGGGAGCGGAGAAGAGAGAAGGACTACAACTCCCGTCATCGTTCCACTTCCGGTTTCGAAACGTCATCAGGTGAGCCCCGCGCATACAAGAACTCGTTTACAAACTACAAGTCCCAGAGAGACAGAGACCCCGTGTCATTTTCTCGTCACGTCGTTCCCACAGAACGTTTTCGTTCATTTTCTGAACCTGAGCCCATGCAGATAAATAAATATCATTTGTCTCCTGAGGAGAGACAAAGACGCAGTGACAGTAACGCCTGCATGTACTGTGGAAAGACCGGGCACTACCGGAGAGACTGCCCCCTCCTGGGGGGAAACGAGAACGCCCGCCAATAAAGAGAGAGATATTGGTGGGTACTTCTGCTCTCTCCTCCGCCTGTAGACTGTTATTACCCACACTTATCCAAATCCACCACAATCATCATCCTGTTCCAGCTTTGTTGGATTCTGGCGCAGAACAAAATTTGATTAGTTTGGACTTGGTTCAAGGGTTGTCTTTGCCCACTCGGGAGATTCCTCCCATCTGTATAGCTGGGGTTACTGGTGAAACTTTAGACCAGATTACCCTAAAAACTACAGACATTAGTCTAATCATTTCAGGCAATCACCACGAGACTATTGATTTTTATGTGTTTAAAGCTTCCACCCCCCAACTGATTCTTGGATATCCTTGGTTAAAAGAGCACAATCCGACTATTAACTGGGAGTTGGGGAGAATTGAAAAATGGAGTGATAGGTGTCTAGCACAATGCCTTCGTTCTGCTGTCACATGTCAACCTGCGGATGTTGTGTCACACGAGGAAGTAGACGTCTCTGAGA